>OMLJ01114079.1:0-10381 GCA_900302595.1 Gadiculus argenteus
AGCCAGTAACCACTGAAGCATATTCCTCTAGGTCCACAGTACAGTCCTCTCTCACAGTCTCAGTCAGTACTGTCAAAGCAGTCCTGCAGCACAAGATCAGTCTCTTCGTTCCATACTTTAACAGTTTTACTTACTGGAGGGGCCTGTTTGAGAAGCTGCCTGTAAGATGGGTAGAGGAACACGGAGATGTGGTCCGATTGTCCAAAGTGGGGGCGGGGGACAGCCTTGTAGGCGCCCTTCACGTTGCTGTAGACGTGGTCTAGAATGTTGTTTTCCCTCGTCGGGAAGCCCACCTGCTGGTGGTACTTGGGGAGGACAGTCCAAAGGTTGCAGTGGTTAAAATCCCCTGCAACAACAAACACAGCGTCCGGGTGTGTAGTCTCGTGTTTGCTGATGGTGTCGTGCAGTAGTCCGAGCGCTGTAGTCCGGTCTGCCCGCGGCGGGATGTAAACAGCCAGAATAAAGACAGCACTGAACTCCCTCGGTAAATAAAAGGGTCTGCACTTAACCATCAGCGCCGCTATGTCCACTGAACAGTGTTTCTCCATCCAGCTTGTTCTCCATTGGATAACGCCAATGTGTCTGGCGTCTTCAGACGTCCCACTGCCTACCAGAATGCTTTGCGGGAGTGTCTGTAATGGTTTGACGCCTTCCATAGGAAATTAATGGGGATGTGCGTCGCGTCAAGAAAAATATTGCAGGTGGACGGCCGGCGTACGAAGGGGAAAGGAGAGGGGGCGCAGGGGACAGTTCACCTGTGCGTCTCCCAAATGGAATGGACAAGGTGGGGAACGGGGATCCACAGATTGATCCGTGGATTTAAATCCTTATTGAAGCCAGCAGGGTTATGCATAAACATACAGAGGAACGCGATCGTTGAGCTGCCCTGCCCCAATATTGCATGACACGTTAAACTCAACTAGAAAAGCCTACAGAAACTATCGATAGTTAATGTGACAATCACATTATTGAAAATGGACGTGGAGCAATGATTTACTGATATTTGGGAGCATTTGCCGCCCCACCTGCCCATATGGATGGCAAGCGCCTGGTATAGATCAATTGGAATCTTTTGGAATTAGTGGACTTAAGTCAGTCACACCTCGACTTTCATGCAATTGAGAAATATAAGTTTATCTTTCACTTATATTGTTATAATAAAACATGGCTGTTTGTGGGCGTCTCGGCTTGGGTGTAAATCAATGTAGAACCGCCACTGGGGCGGAGGGATACAGAGGAGTGCGGTGATAAATTAGTGCGGACCGGAGCAGGGAGCGCGTCAAGGTGGAGGGATACACGGGAGTGCGGTGATAAAGTAGTGCGGACGGGAGCGCGGCAGGAGGGATACACGGGGTGTGTATCAGTGATGTGATGTAGCAGGTGCGTGACGCAAATAGGAGATAACCTGCTCCCTGCGCTGAGGCGGAGTAGCACACCACACAGCCCTCTCCTCCCTCAGACCGAACCGCCTCCGCTGCCCCCTGACCGGCTACACTGACGGGATGACACGGTGAGTCCCGCTTTCTTCCATTTCCTTAATGTGATGCAGCTAGTCAGGCGCTAGCGCTAGCCTGTGCCAGCTATAACATGGTGGCCAGGTGATGAGTAGCGTCATAACAGCTGCGTGCACCCCAGGGTGCTGGTGGGCTCTGCGATGTCGTCATTGTCACACAATAGTACAGATGTATTTTAACCTGCAAGCACCCTTATGTGAGGACATCATCACAGATGATCACACAATCATATGTGTGAGTATGTGTGTGCCCCAGCCACCACACCTCTTCCTTAAAGTTTTTTGACATGCCACTTCCTCCCTGGCTCCTGGCTGAGTCACCTGTTGCAGCTCAACACCCCCCAGCCCCGCTGTGGAGAGTAGGTCTGAGACGACCACACATACACCACACATACACATACAGTCAGATTAGTCTCTATTGCAAAGGGCCAACCGATCTCCTGCACACATTATGGTGGTACGCAGATACCTGTAGGGCCATACCCCTCTACCTGTAGGCCCCACGCCTCTACCTGGAGCCAAAATATTAGATTTATGATATTCAAATGCATTCCGAACCCAAGCCTAATGTATACGGTTGTGATTCAGCACAGCAGAGAAGCCCTCTGGATCCTGTGGTGTTTAACACAACACACAGTCCACGGGCCCAAACACACCACCAGGCTTCCCGCCGCCACAGAGACGGGCTAATGATCTTAAGTCTGCCAGAGCGGCTCACACCATCGTGTATCACGGCGGTGTGAATCATCGCAGCAGCAGGCGTGCAGCGCTGAGCACGGCTTTTGGACTTAGAAGAGCTGAGGAATCAATTTGAGGTTTGGAGTAAAGCCAGGAGGCACGAGGCACGGCGAGTGGCAGGGGGTGCAAGGGGATCCTCTGAGTGGAGAACCACACGGCTGAAGTGAACACCTGGAGGACACAGTGTTTACACGCCCACTGAGACAGTGAAACAAAATACTCTAACCAAATACCTAATACTCTACTCTAACCAAATAAATGTGTGTCACACTGACTTCTCCATTTAGAAGTCAGAACACCGCCATGGCTACCGTTGCCATCACCCCTCTCCACTGTTACAAGGTCGTGTATCGCCCTGGCGATGATGGAAGGGATGACCATTGGCTCAGGGAGAGACCGTTAATGATGGCGTCTCTGTAAAACCTGGAGCTGAGACCGTGGAGATAAACTTTCCCATGGCCAATCATTATACGTGGGACAGGGTCGTTGAAGTCGGTCTAATGGTTGTGTTTGAGACGGTGTGGGTTTTATTCTCTGGTGTAGTCATGTGGACCCAGGGGAGCCTTCATCAAGTCGCGCTTGGCTGCCCTAATTAAACCCCCGGTTCAACATTCATCACAGCAAAGTTTCTGTCCACGATGTTGAGAGCCGACGTTTCTGCCTGACGTGGTTTATTATTATTGGCCGTGCAGCAGGATGGAGAAGTCTGGTTATGCAGATATTTACTGTGATTAAGGTAACTAGGATCCCGGCTGCTCAGTCTTCTTTCATCTAATGCTTCTCCGTGAAGACTTCTAGGGTCTAGATGCATCGTTCTCTGGGTGTCCTTCAGTGTTCTCTAACTTCTCTGTATGGCCAGTTTGGGAAATATGTGTTGACTATGAAATGGAACCAAAGTGTTGACATCCTGAAGAACTGGTGCCCTGGGTGTCTTAACTCAGATAATACCAGAGCACAGAATCAAATCTTACTGAGACAAAAGACTGACTGATCCCTAGAGATGGCCTGTTTCTATATATTGGTTCTGAATGAGGCTGGAGTCATGTGGTTATGATATCTGCCACAACAGAACCCTCTGTTTATCTCTGTGTTAATCTCGCTCTCTTTCTGTGGATTCTTCTACTCTATGTTCATGACCTTTTGGATCAACAATCTGATTAGGTTGATCGATTTGTTAAAACTGATAAACTGTCTTCATGTGCCACTCAGAGGAACGCATCCAATGAACAGGATGTTTTCTCATACCTGACATTGAGACTAATTAGTACTTTTTCTGTGTTTCCACCTGGCTCCACCCCTCCACCATCCCCTCCACTCTCCTGTCTGAAGCAAGGGCTGTGTCTGCTGAGCTCTGTTCCTCCAGTGGAGTGTTCTCTCTGCCAGAGGCTGCCCATCAGCCCGCCAGCCAGCAGCATGTCAGGTAATTACCACACCTCTGCACTGTAGTTGTAAATTATTCATTCAATTAACCTTTTACTTGGAAGCATTTTCCACGGGACATTGGCTCAAGCCCTGAATGCTTACTGAATCGCCCCGGGAGAGTTTTATTATTTAACTTTTTACTAAAATACTAATACAAATGTGCCCCGGATCTATTGATTTGTGTTTCCAGTAGCCCTCAAAAATAATACATAATTGATTAAAAACTCAAGCATATTCTGGGTCATCTGTGTGTCATAACTGCAATGAGTTTTTAAAATATCAAATTAAATGGATTAGTGATCGATCGATATACCAGCCTTTTTTCTTTTGGAATGATTTACAGACACAGTTCAATAAATGTTTTACATTTTGAGACTTAGTAGATTTGTTATCATCATTGTCATTTTTAGGATGTAAATTGAGGGAGCAAAAGCAGTATCGGCTCAAGAAAATCGGCAGCCCGTATAGGTCGTCTGCATCGGCCCTAAAAATCCATATCGGTCGATCCCTAAAATGGATAAACAATAAACCATGGCCAAGAGGATACATTCAACTGTGACCGGTCACAGTCACACTTGTCTGTCTTAACGTTTGCTGTCGTCTGGGAAAAATAGTGTTTCTGCAGGCTTTCTTTAGAAACATATTATTGACTGACGCCGGGGACAGCCCCTCCCCTGACCTCATGAGACAGACGGGAGAGATGCATGCACTTGAAGCCACACACATCATAGGAGGTTTACTGAAGCCTTTGGACACATAATGCCATGTGTCCTGTCGTGGAAACATTCATCATAACTATAATATACAATTATATATTAATTAAATTGACCTTGTTTATATACGTAATTAGTTGTAATTTAAAAGGAATTAGGATACATTCCCCTTGGAGCTGGAGATGCCGCCCTTCCTCTCTCTCACTGAAAGGTGGCAAGATATTTGGATTTCCACTGTAGCCCTGAAGTTGATATTATCGATGATACTGAGGCCAATCGAATGACTCTGTAGGTTCCTTTTAGCTGTCTTGCAGACATGTCCACTTCCCTCGTAGTGTATTGCAAATTAACTTGGGCTCTCCCGCCATGGCTGACTTGAGCCGTGACCAATCCTAAATGCTCCACGATGGTCCCGCTTTGTTTCCTTTGTATTAACCCCACGATGAGAACATTTCCATATAAGAGTCATGTACACCCATTGTCTCACTGAATGTATTCTTGCTAACTTTTCTGCCGGTATCTTCTCATGAATGTGTCCTAAAAATAAGTGATTCTCATCATGGACCATGTCTTATCTCCCAACTTCTGTTTATCTCCTGCTCCAGGCAGTTACACCTCGGCCCTGGGGGGGCCCCTTCTCTGGCCCTCACGTCCAGCATGTGGCCCCAGGACATTCTGGCCAGGTACCACCAGGTGAGCACCTGTTTTATTCATGAACCCAGAGGCAGCTGGGCGAATCAGGTCAATTTACATTACGTCAGGAAACAGGAATGGGAAAACCCTGGTGCATCAGAGTACAAATATATTTCAGCATAAGTTATTTATGATGCAGGGAGTAGAGAAAGTGATTGTATCGGCAGACCGCTAGCCAACAGCCTCAGTAGAAACTCGTAATGCATTCTGGGTTATGGTTTGCATTCCAAGTATGTTATACACTGATTCTAAAGGGCAGTCATGAATTCAGGGTTTATGAAGAACAGTGTGGTACAGTGTGTTAATTCTGAAGACAGCCTTAACGTTATGCCGTCAGACTTACATCCTCTGGTGGTATTTGCTCTGCACACGGCTGCTGTCCCAGCCAGAGACGGTACGTGCTTCTGGCGCGGGCCGGGCAATCGTTCAATACCTTTAATTGTCTTTGAATGGTATCATCAAGAAATGTAGTGGACTTATCGTGATACCCACTTTAATATTGCTTTATGCATTATCATTAAAGACCAAATGAGCCAGTGTGTTATTTATCATTGGAGTCAAGGGGAACTGCTAACCTGGCAATAAAAACAGTTTTACCCACTCCACAGTACACCTGAGGCAAATCGATTATAACGCCAGACTATCGACGTAAATATCTGTGTTGATAGTAATCGATTAACAAAATAATCGTTAGTTGAAGCCCTAGCTGAATTGGTTGCTATACTGGAGAGCAGTAAAATTCCGCCACTGCTGAGAAAGTAGTCAAAATGTAATGCGATGATTGTGATGCAAGGATAGTTTTATTATTCTATCAACACAGACATTTACATCGATAGTCTGGCGTTATAATCGATTTGCCTCAGGTGTACTGTGGAGTGGGTAAAACTGTTTTTATTGACAGGCTAGCGGTTCCCATCGACTTGCACTAGCCTAGCACTAGTGATCTCTGCAACTAGAAGAACTGAATGAAACGTGTTAAAAATGATCTCCAATGATAAATAACACACTGGAACACACTGGAACACAATTGGAAATGAGGTCCGATGTCTAAAATTCCGAACTATCCCTTTTAAGATATGCCCTTCATGATCAGAATGATGTTTGAGATGTCAAGAGGAAAACTAGGTGGAGTCCATACTTTAAAGGTACTGTGCCGTCCTTGGTTGTCTATCCCCTGACGGCCAGCTAAACTCTTTCCCAAATGCCAAGACGCTGCAGATGTATTTCTCACTTCCACAGGTTTATTGGAAGCACATGGGGGAGCCACTGGGACCGGACGGGGAGTCACTGGGCCCGTGGTGTTAAAGAAAAACACCACAGCTTTTCCATACTGAACTATGTTCTTACATACCTCTGATCCATACCTCTCTCGTCTCCGCGCGGGCACTCAATCGCACTGGCTTATCCCCGTATATTCCTTAGGATCCAAACGGGGGTGAAGTTAGAAGTGACCAGGCACTTCCACGTTTTCCCTATTTAAATACGGTTACGTGAGTAGTTACACGACCCAAGTTTGGTTACACAAAATGAAACATGCCAATTTTCTAAGCGATAAAAAGGATAACTATAATGTATGGCGGAATAACAACTGGAAGCACTTCGACGTCGGCGCAGTAATATCATCACTCCTCTCCCACTCCCCCTCTTACTTCCGTCAATAGAGCCTATGTGAACCTACGTATTACTGCGCCGACATCGAAGTACTTCAAGTTGTTTTTCCGCCATACATTATAGTTATCCTTTTTATCCGCTTAGAAAATTGGCATGTTTCATTTTGTGTAACCAAACTTGGGTCGTGTAACTACTCACGTTACCGTATTGAAATAGGGAAAACGTTAAAGTGCTTGTTCCCTTCTAACTTCACCCCCGTTTGGAATCATAAGGAATATACGGGGACAAATCAGCGCTGCACGCCAGCGCGTTTGAGTGCACACGCAGGGACGAGAGAGGTATGTATCAGAGGTATGTAAGGTATGTAAGAACATAGTTCAGTATGGAAAAGTGGTGGCGTTTTCCTTTTAAGGAACAGGATGGAATTATCTCCAATAAAGCTGTTGGGCTCACCACTAATAGGTGAGGCTTGAAAGAAATGATTAGCACAGAAAAGCCATGAAAACATTTATATAATGACCCCTACCTGCTCCTGTCACAACACCTTATTAATCCAGAGGGACATTGTTTCGGTCAGTCTCTGCATAAAATGAAAAATAATGTATAGTAATGTGTAAAAATGAACACAGAAGAATACACAGGGTGACGAATCCAGAGCCCCATACTCTACCAGCGGAGCTAACCCATAGATTAGACTCTTGCCGTATCCAGTCGGTAAAACGGCAAAAACGAAGGAAAGCTTTGAGCGCCGTCTTCTGTTCCTCTTTTAGAGGAAAAGACAAGTTTAACTCTTCTATTGTAGCGGCCAAAGCCATTTCAAACAACTGGTGTTCATCCGTAGCCATCTTGCAATGTTTACTTACTGATTCCTTCGAAGCGCTGTCGTCATCTGTTTAGCTTGCTTCTGACCCGCCTAAATTAGATACACCGATGTGATTGGTTAATGTTCGGATCCAGGGGAATGAGTATATTGCTCATTCCCAGAGTGACTCACTGAGCAAATTCAAATTGTGCTCACGCGAGAACTCTGGATTTCCAGAGTACCAATGATCGGCAATTAAAACATACCGTTATGCATAATTAACGACAAAGAAACAACATATCAATTTGCTGCTGTCCCTGAGATACGATGAGATGTAATTTATTAATCCTAGAGAGACTATGCAGTGTTACTCACAGCATAACATTTAGAGATCTGTCATGCAATCTGATGAGGGCTCCTGGTCTCCCCACCCATGAGTCCGCAACATGTCTCCCTCCGCATCTAGTGTTTATCTCCACTAACTATAAGCATAAGATGCAAAAAAGCCAGTTTCAGCAGAAGCCTAATCCCCTCAGCCATCCCTTTGCTCAACAAAGCAAAACCCCACAGATAATGTATGTAACAATGTATGTATCCCATTGTACCCCAATCCCAATGTATGTCTTGTCGAATATGTCAAATGTATGTCTTTTTATGTATGTTCTTTCTGATGAGAAATGTCAAAAGGTAACTGAAAAATAATTTCCCTAAGGGGATAACTAATAAACTAACTAACCTCTCCACTGTTTCAACAGAAGGACTCGTCAGAGGGAGCAGAACTTCGCCATGAGTTTGGATTCAAGATTGAGAACTGAGGTAAAGCGCACACACACACGCCTGCACATGCACACCCACGACTGCAGACACACACTCACAAGCCTGCAGACACGCACGCACGCACACACGCCTGCAGACACGCACGCACACACACACACGCATGTGCACACTCGCATGCAGACACACACCTTCACATGCCTGCAGACACACACACACACACACACACACACAGTCACACTCCTGCCGTCACACACACAAACATGTGCACGCACATGGTAATAACTTGTCCTAAAAGAGCAAATTGCTCTCGTTATGTCATTCAGAACTTCTAGAGGCAAAGCAATACAATCCATTTACATAAAGGCTGATTTGGAGGGAGGGACTGTAATTTGAAAAACAGCTTAAAGTGTTCAGTCACGGAATGTCAATTTTGTACACCCTGTGACATTCTCTAACACACTGTGTAAAGTCTGTTTCATAAGCGTTGTTTAGCATAATTGGGTGTACGCCTATTTGCAGTTTGTTTGGCTATCAGCTGAAACTTTTCCAGTGCTCATGTTGTTCCCTCGACTTCAACATGGATCCTGGAGGCACCGCGGCTGAGCCATAATAATGTAATGTTCACCAAATACCTCTCTCACAGCCTTAACCCTACCCTACTGTGCATACCGTATTCACCTCAGTCTCTACTCTATACCATACCTATGATGTAATGTCAATATCTTTCCTCTCTTCCCCCTCTCCTCCTTCAGTGAGACCTTTGCAGGATCTATGCTTTTCTTTTTGATGAAATAAAAAACACAATAAATATCAGTTTGAGTCCCAGGAGGTGGTTTTCATGTGTTACATAGATTCAGATGGACAGATGTACTGGTGTACAGTATCTGGAGGACACCTTCCCAAGCCTTACACTACGTACAAATGTGTGGGGGCGGCATGTGGCTCAGGAGGTAGAGCGAGTTGGCTGGTAACGGGAAGGTGGCTAGTTCAATGCCTGGCTCCTCCAAGCTGAGTGTCGAGGGGTCAAGACACCTTACCCTAACTGCTCCTGATGAGCTGGCTGTCGCTTGGCATGGCTGACTCCACCGTCGGTGTGTAAATGGGTGTGTGAATGGGTGAGTTGTATTGTAAAGCCCTTTGAGTGGCCACTGGTTATAATAGTACTGTATAAATGCAGTCCATTTACCATTTAAATGTTGATCAACAAATGTTGACCAATAACACAGACCTGTAGCCATCTATAAAACATTACCCCAAATCAAAACCAGTCAGGGCAGCAGCGCCGCTGGCATGCCCACCTGGAGTTCACCCACAACCACGCGGTGTGGGACCTTACCTGGGACGTCATCGCCCCGACGACCTCCCCCCGCTCAGACTGCCTGCACTCCATCATGTTGGGGGGCATCCCGCACAGCATGAGGGCCCAGGTAGATCACGCCCACATACACGTGAAAACATGAGGCCCCAGGTAGACCACGCCCACATACACCTGACAGCATGAGGCCCCAGGTAGACCGTGCCTTCACACACCTGTAGTCATTAAAGGCCCCTCACAACATGAGGCCAGAGCTATAGAGAGAACAAGAGTTGCGACACTCGTTGAACTCATTAGAACAATCGCCACTCTGCCATGTTCTTCTAATTGAGTGATTAGTTGGAACTGACAGCAGCGAGTGTGATAGTTAATGGTACATTTGGGGCGGCATTAGCTCAGGAGGTAGAGCGGGTTGGCTGGTAACTGCAAGGTTGCTGGTTCGATCCCCGGCTCCTCCTAGATGAGTGTCGTGGTGTCCCTGAGTAAGACTCACCCTAATTGCTCCTGACGAGCTGACTGTCGTCCTGCGTGGTTGACTCAGCTGTCGGTGTGTGAATGTGTGCATGACTGGGTGAATGTCAGGCAAAACTGTAAAGCGCTTTGGATAAAAGCGCTATATAAATTTACCATTTAACAAATAACACATACCCAAGTACTTGTTGCATCTCACTTTGCTTTGCACTACATAACTGTTTACATTCATTATTGCACTGTTTCACCAATTGCCCTTGGACTGCTATCACAAAAAAAACTGCACAATACTTTAACTTATTTTTTTAATATATTCCATAACGTGT
>OMLJ01114082.1:0-15042 GCA_900302595.1 Gadiculus argenteus
CTCCAAAGTGCGACACATCTTTTCCAAGTTTGTCTGAAAACAATTGCAATAATAATTGTCTTTATATACAGGGGTGCACATAATTTTTTTAGTGAGTTACTCTGATGAGTATCAGGAGATGGTGTTTGGTACGCAGGGCTGCCTTAACCAGGCATAGGGCTGATTTGTAAGTTTTGCCTCCCGATTCAATTTGTCGACGGGGGGGGAGTAGAGAGAGCCGTCTCTTGTCATTTTCCGTCCGATTACATTTGTCGACGGGGGTTCGTTTGAACCAACGGCACAATGGAGCATCGAAGATACACACATAGATTTGTTTTGATGACCTGAAGGTTAGTTACGCAAAAGCGCGGTAGGACACAAGTGACGGTACGCATCTCTGATTATTGGTGTGCATGCGTACTTGCGTACCAGTTATGTGCACCCCTGTTTATATAGACATACTGTAGGAAGATGAAATGTCTCTGTTACAAAAGGCAATCGGACTCACCTTGGCTTTGGCAACCTGCTCCATGGTGGAGCACACATCATCCAGCTCTAGTCTGAACTCACTCTTCTCCTTCTCCAGCTTCTGCTTGACTCTCTGCAGGTTGTCGATCTGCTCCCCCAGATCAGACACGCTGTCTGCATTCTTCTTCCTCAGGGTGGCAGCGGTAGCTTCATGCTGCAGCGTGGCCTCTTCAAGGTCCCGCCGCATCTTCTGGAACTCGGCCTCCCTCTTCTTGTTCATCTCAATCTGGGCAGATGTGGCCCCACCAGCCTCCTCCAACCTCTCACTGATCTCCTCCAGCTCTCTGGCCAGGTCAGCCCTCTGTTTCTCCACCTTGGCCCGGGCAGCTCTCTCCGACTCTAGTTCCTCCTCTAGCTCTTCAATGCGGGCCTACAAACATAAATATATATTTGTACATGAAACCCTGTAAATAAATGTAAATACATCTTGTCAGGGCTTGTTTGTGCACAGGTGAAATTACCTGAAGCTCCTTCAGTTTCTTCTGGAGCTGAGCATTCATTGCTTGTTCATCCTCAATCTTGCTGTTGAGCTGGCTAAGCTCAAAGTCCTTCCTGTAAAGGTGACGATAAGGTATGGTATATCATCATGCCTCTTCTATCAAGTAGTAGTGGTAGAAGTAGTCGTCAAAGCCTTTCTTACTTTTTGAGCCTCTCCTCCATTTGTTGCTTGTCATTTTCCAGATCCATCACACTCTCCTGGGTCAGCTTCAGGTCTCCCTCCAGCTTCCTCTTGGCTCTCTCAAGGTCCATCCTTATCTTCTTCTCTTGTTCTAGGGATCCTTCAAGCTTTTTGATGAAGAAACCGTTTTTTAGATTGCAGATTAGAATTTGATTGCAGCCTCAGATAGCAGATAGCCTTTAAGATGTATGGCGTCAGCGTGAGGAGGTGAATGGACTACTCACGTCATCAACCTGCTGTTCCAGCTTGGTTTTGGCCTTGGTCAGAGTGTTGACTTTGTCCTCCTCACTCTGCAGGTCATCCAGTGTCTGCTGGTGAGACTCCTGAAGAGCTTTCTTCTCTTTAGTCAGCTTGGCGATTATCTCATCCAGCGCCGCCATCTCCTCGGTCAGGTTTTTAACCTAAACACTTCTCTGGTCAGTATCCTTCCAAACATCAATGGGTAATATAATGTGTTAGGTAATGGTTCTACCAGACCTTGTTCTCCGTGGCATGCTTCTCCTTCTCTACTTTAGCCAGAGTGAGCTCCAAGTCATCGATGTCTTTCTTGAGTTCTGAACACTCGTCCTCCAGCTTCCTCTTCTTAGCAGTCAGTTCCGAGTTCATCTCTTCTTCGTCTTCCAGCCTCTCGGTCAGCTCTTTGGATTTGCCCTCCAGCTGGATCTTGCTCTTGATCAGACCCTCACAGCGCTCCTCTGCATCAGAGAGACTGTCTTGGTCCTACATGATGGAAGGCAAGCAGAACTATGTATTAACACCACCATTGAAGCCACATGAAATCACAAAACACATATTTGGTTCTTCTTACAGTTTGGACTTGGAGTTGCAGGTCATTCTTCTCTTGGAGAAGTGAGACCATCTTTTCTTCCAGCTCCTTCTTGCGGGCCTCAGATTTGGCATATGCCTCCTTTAGCTTGAGGAATTCGTCTTTCATGTTGGCCATCTCCTTCTCAGTCTCAGCTGATTTCAGCAGAGGCTTGATCTTGAAGTACATCTTCATCCAGGGCCAGTTCTTGACCCCCATGAAGGCCCGTACATTCCACTGGATCACCAGTAAGGCATCCCTGGGAATTGATCCATGTCAATGTTTTTTAGAACCTTTCCTAATAAATAACAACACAAATAATAACACATGATTGTTCCTCTAACCTGCGCTCAACGATTTTCTGGAACTCAATTCGAGCAAGTATTCCACGTGATCGTGATTGGAGTCCAGTGATGATGAGGGTAAGACGGTCGTCTCTCATCTCCTCAAGAACACCCAAAAGACCAGCTTTGAAGAACACCTGCATTTGGAATTAAATCTAATGATCAGAAAATATAATTGAATAAATAGAAGTTTGTTTCCTGCCGCTTCACTCGGCTCAAACCTTGGTGTGTCCAAATCTGTACTGTTCATGGTCAATGTCAAGAGAGCCCAGCAGTTTTTCTGCTGCCTTCTTGTTGTCAATGAACTGCCCCTCTGGGATGGCATTGGGATTCAGAATACGGTATCTGAAACCAACAGATACAGTCAAGGGAAGTTGGAATCAGACACCAGCACACACTGACTTCACCAAGTCCTTCCCTTCTCTGTGTGTTGTCCATCTGTACCTCTGTTTGAAGTCCCCGTACTGGATCCTGTTGGGGAAGCCCTTCCTGCAGATCCTGATGCCCTCCAGCACGCCGTTACAGCGCAGCTGGTGCATCACAAGGGGGTTCTCCATGGCCCCAGGAGTCTTGGTCTCGTTGGGGATGAGGCAGCGGACAAAGTGAGGGTGTGTGGACTTCAGGTTGGTCATCAGCTTGTTCAGATTCTCCTAAGAGGAGGAAATACATGCCCTTCATCATTAATGATGTAAAACGAATGGGAAGACCTGTAACGTCAAACATATTATTAATACGTCACATGATAAATGTAATTACTGACATCCGGTGCTGCGCCCGGTGGCGCTCCACCCCAATGTTAAGGGACCTGCCCACGGACGTCTGCGTGTTCCACCCCAGTGTTAAGGGCAAGGCCGTCTTAACGCACGGACTTACCTGGGCTGAAGCCCCAGGGCCCCAGGTGATCAGGGGGCCTATCACGAGCTGTCGTATTAAAACGAGGAGGGAGCGCGGCACGGACAGCCCTCCGCCGAACACATGCAGGCTGATATGGCAGCATGGTTACGACGTGGAGACATAACCCAGCCCAATCAGCCCCAGGGCACAATGGGTGGTTAAGCCGGTCCTGGTTAAGGGACCTGCTCACGGACACCTGCGTGTTCCACCCCAGTGTTAAGGGACCTGCTAACGGGACATTACCCTGTGTAACGCAGACACCGTCTGGAAGGAGGAACCCTTTTTCTTCTTTCCTCCACCACCTGAAGCCGCCTCTGTAAAGTACAAATAGCGTTGTCATTCTACAGCATGTGGCATAACGGGGTTTGAATTAGTGTCTGAAAGAAGCATCACACACCCATCTCTGCCCCGGCGTAGCCAGCGAACAGCACCGCCAGCAGCTTCAGGGTGGACTTCTGGTAGAGCCCGACCACGGTCTCGTTGAGCGGGTCCTTGTTCTTCACCAGCCAGTTACCAATGTTGTAGTCAACCACACCAGCGTAGTGGACCAAGGAGAAATGGGCCTCTGGTCTTCCCTTAATAATCCTGGGCTTCTGGAAGTTGGCAGTCTTTCCAAGGTGATTGTCGTACAACTTGGCTTTAAATGTTGCATCACTGGCTTTGGGGAACATGCACTCCTCTTCAAGGATGGACATGATACCCATGGGCTAAAAGGAAACAAAGCAAATAGATGGTTTGAATATGTAGTTAAAGAAATGTGTCCTTGCTAATGGTCATTAAACCATATACCTCAACCCACCTTTTCAATGAGCTCAATACAAGCTGCCAAGTCCATTCCAAAGTCAATGAACTCCCAAACGATTCCTTCCTTCTTGTACTCCTCTTGCTCCAGGACAAACATGTGGTGGTTGAAGAACTGCTGCAGCTTCTCATTAGTGAAGTTGATGCACAGCTGCTCAAAGGTGTTGAACTTCAATGGGAGAACACAGTGGAGCAGTTAGAACCGGTCCTCACACCCACCATGTATTATTACACACATAGAGAACATGGCAGTACCCACATCAAAGATCTCAAACCCAGCGATGTCCAGCACACCGATGAAGTACTGGCGTGGTTGCTTGGTGTACAGGGACTGATTGATCCTCACGACCATCCAATTGAACATCTTCTCGTACACTGACTTGGACAGTGCACCAATGGAGTAGTACACCTAGAAGTAAACCACACAGAGGTTTACATTAACCGTTGTGATCTAACCTTTCCCTTCTTAGTCCACTTGGGAGATTTCCTTTGATACTTTTAACATCGTAAACCTCACCTGCTGTACACTCTGGCCTTTTGTGACCCACTCATTGCCTACTTTCACCCTCGGGTGACACAGTCCCTTGATGACATCAGCAGAGTTCAGACCCATCAGGTATGAAGCTTTGTCAACATCTGTAGAGCAAAATGGAAAATGAAGCATTAAGTACACACAGAGGACCTTCAGTAGCTAATAGAATGACTTCCTGGTCCGTCACCCTCGGTGCCGTCTGCCTCCGCCTGCTCCTCTCTCTGCTTCTGCTTGTACTTCATGTTGCCGTAGTGCATGATGGCTCCAACCAACTTGTAAATGCCGTTTTTCTCCTCTTGGGTGAAACCCAGCACATCAAATGCATCCTAAATAAAATACAACCAGCTGATCACAGACAGACACGGAGGAGCACTTTGCAATAGCAGGCCGTTCACCATTTTACTACTTACATCAGTGGCTACTAGCTCGTCCCTATCATCTATAGAAGCTACCGTTGTCTGTCCTTGGGAAATGAACTGGTAGTCATACGGGTTGTTGGTGATTAGCAGCATCTCTGGAAGACATTTATGAGTATACAATTAAACACAATATAGCTTCACACACACACTCAAATTAAAATTGCACATCAACCCCACCAGAGTGCAAACAAATAATGTGCAGTACTGGCAAACAGTTTAAATAAGTTGCGTGCAACCTTTAATATGCAACGTGTGCTACTACAATAATATAAAAAATATAGAATAAAATACAATACAATAAAAAGCTTGCAAGCTTTTTTTAGATTGTATCCTGGAAGTTTCAGGGCGTGCTTCCACTTGCAGGTGAGCTTACTTGTTTGTGTATGTTTGTATTGTTACAGAACTAGAGATATCTAGTCCCTATGGTTGGGTACGAATGGCTCATAAGCTTAAGAGAAATCTATATTTTTCCTGGATGCACTGGATGAGATTATGTGAGTTTGTGATGTCGAAACGTTGAAGCAGTTAAGAAAAGTACGGGGGAAAAAAATACTCTTCATTGTTATGTTGTATATTTTTGACATGATAGGTTAATATTACTGGCATCAATAATTACATATCTACCGTACATTCAGCAATAGTTGAAGTTGGATGTTTTTCTCAACATTTTTCTGAGGGATACAATTATTTGGTGCTCCCACATTATTACTGTATATAGTGCTCTTCAACGTTCTCCCACTTGGATCCTTTTAAATGGTTTGTCTGGTTTGTGGTTCAGTGAGTGTGTAATGACTGCTGGAGCGTTTCCTGCTGTGTCTCAATGCTCACCAAGGAGCTCCGGTTTCTTTTGAGACAGGATCTGGTAGAAGATGTGGTAGTCCCTCTCAGCCTTCAGCTGGAAGGTCACACGAGACTTCTCCAGAAGATCTACCCAGAAAAATAAGAAGCAATTGAATTTGCGAAAAGATGCAATGTCTGTATTTGGATTTAATAATCAGTAATCTTTCAATCTCATGGCCTAAACCGACAATATTCTGAGCTCCTACTTACATGTTTCAATGTCAGCCGATGACAGCTTTCCACTGATGCCAAAATGGATTCGGATGAATTTACCCTTTGGACAGTTGGTGAAAAACTGAAGGTTAGACAGATGAAGCGCACAAAAACACAAATGCACCACACCATTTATTTCTCCATCAACCAAGTGCACAATTCGACTGAGTTCTCCTTCGTCCGAGTCGACCAAGCTCAAAAGCAGATGAGATTAACTGAAGAAGAGACTCATCTTGACATCGATCATCATCATGTAATTCTTGTTAAATTGCTTTTATTTAGCACGAGAGAGGGCACAATTACAGACACTTTAACTGTAACATTTAACTTTGCTTGATCAGCTCTCATCCTTCCAGATCCATGCAGACCACGCCCCTCAAGAGGCAGGTGTTCTGTGACTAGTTACATTGTATGGATTGTGATGCTTTCAAAAAGTACCATGAATTAGTATGAATACTAGTTTTTAAGCTTGTAGATATGAGTTATTATAAGCAATGTTTAGTGTGAAATGCGCCAAGAAGCTTAACCTCGTCTCAAACGGCCTATTAACATCAGCTCTGACCCAGAGCTGTCCTATGACAACGGCTGAGTAGAAAACAACCTTATTTCCCCTAAAGTCAGAGTATTCCTTTAATGATTTGGATTTGATTACAGGGTAACACGAATCACAGAGATTGCCTCGTTCAGAAACTGCTTACGAGGTGTGGAGAGATGAAAATGTGGACTTACAAATCTAGAAGAGTTATCGTTCCTGATGGTTTTGGCATTCCCAAAAGCCTCCAGAGCAGGGTTGGCCTGGATGATTTGATCCTCCAGGGTCCCCTACAAGTAAAAATGGATCTCACATTAATTCTTATTCATGCAATGAATACATATTGCTGTACATATTTGGGTGAATTATTCTAAACCTGCTATGCTTATTGGCACCCCCTGCCTGCGTCTGTGAGCTGGTACCTTTTTCTCAGTGCCTCCAGTATCTTTTTTTCCACTAACAGCAGCGATACTGGCAAAGTACTGGATGACTCTCTTGGTGTTCACAGTCTTCCCAGCACCGGATTCTCCACTAGATGGCAGTATTTCAACATTGAGATTAAACACAAGCTGCCATGGCTTATGTCTCAAAACAAATGCTCAACAAATAAACAAGATATATTTACTTACGTGATCAAAACGGACTGATTTTCTCTGTCTGTGCGGGGAAAATCAAGACATGAAATACACAGAAAGGAATCGTATCAAGTAGAGGAATACACCTTTAATTTACTCACCTGACAACATGTACTGGTAGGCATTGTCGGAGATGGAGAAGATGTGGGGAGGAGCTTCACTCCTCTTCTTGCCTCTGTAGGCGTTGACCACCGACTGGTCGTACACCGGCAGCCACTTGTAGGGGTTGACGGTCACGCAGAACAGCCCTGAGTAGGTCTGTGGGGACGCCGTGCTGGTGTCAGGTCAGGGCACTGTTACTATGATGCGTTCATGTCACCGTGCTCTGGGAGACTCACGTAGATCATCCAGGCGGCGTAGCGCTCTTTGAGGTTGAACAGCACGGCCGGCTCATGGAGGAAGGTGAACATGGCCATGTCTTCAATTTTGTCGTACTTGGGCGGGTTCTGGGGATGGACGTCAACATCCTTGACAGTAACGGTCTGATGGGATACAGAACACAGGGACAGAACACAGTGACAGAACACAGTTGAATATTTACTATTGTAATTTAGCTTCCTGACTGCACAACTCACTACATATAAAAGAAAAATCTCTCGAACACTAAACAAAACTTTTGTATGATAGTTGTTTAAAAACCTGTTCTTCTATAATATTAGAATGTTTTTATAAAATGGAAATACATTTATTAGTACAACTAGGATTGGGGCTTGTTTTTGGTTCATATGCTTATGGTTTGGTGTATTTGTTGTTTGTATAAGTGTCAGATGTGGTCTGTGAGATGTTCCCCTGAGATCCATCTAAAGTGTATAGGATAAAGCCACAACATCCCTTGATAGCGATATTCATCCCAAACAGATGTTTGCAGTTGGAAGAAAAACTACCTTTCCGAACTCGGTTTCCGCGGTGACTTTGTCCCCGTCTCTCGAGCTGATCCTGGCCTTCACAAACTCCACCTCCGGGTCTGTCACAAAGCATTCTTTCTTCATGTCAAACTGCCGGGTCTGAGCCTCCAGGCGCTCCTTATCCGACTTCCTCAGGAACGGGGCGGCCGGCCCAAACTCGGCCATCACAGCATCTCCCATGTCTACGGTTGCTGGGCTCTTCCTGAGGAACAAGAGCCTTCGTTAAAGACTGAGAGGATGCTAGGCTATAACTTGATTTCAGTGAAGGAACCCGAGACTCAATCATCACCAAAAACAACGGAATTGGCAATACTTACCTGTAACGGGTTAGATCAAGAGGGCTCTGTGACCCTGTGCTGATGTGATCAAGCCTGTTAGTTTGTGGGTGGCCTGGGCTGGTCTGAGCTCCCTCTGGGCAGACTAGGGTCCTGATGGATCGAAGCTGAGACTCTGGTCCCTCTTTAACTCTTTATATAAGGCTCCATCAAGCCAAATATGGAGGTAGGACCTTTGTTTGATTGCCGCGTGTCACAAGATAACAAAAGACCTGGGCTCTATTGTTCTGGAGGGAGGGGGGAGACCGATTTGGACCACAGCCTTCTGAATCGCTGCAGCTTCTTTTCTTGATCAGTCACTCTTCATTCACTCTTCACTCAACATTTATTCGTAGATATTAGTTGAGAAAGGTATGATGCTTTAATACAACACGGATTATCTATCCACTTAAAATAGAATGGACGTTTGTGAAAAACAAATGTACTGGGGATATTTTAAGTCATTCAACTTGAAAGCATTTTAATGACATAAGGATATACCGTAAGTACCGTAAGTGCTTTCTAGAGGCCAAGTGATCCATAATGAGGTGGGAGTTAAGGAGCGCCACAGTCTTGCGGGATTTACAACTTCTTAACAGCCATAGGTCAAGATGACTGTCGGGTGTCGTGTTTGTTCAGTAGGAGAAAGTGTGAGGTGTCTACAAGGCATTAAAATGGTTCTATACATCATCGGAGACGAGTGCTTCACCCTTCGCAGTGCTTGCCAAGGGTTTCGTTTTACTTTCCCCCTCTGAACCTTCACAACTTCACAGCTCGTCTGTAACCTTGAGGTTCACAGCCCAGCGTGGAACATACCGCTCTATGTTAGGAGGCCCCATACTCAGCTGTCTTGACCACTCACTCCAGAAATGCTTCCCACGCCGCGTAGACGTCACCACGTTCAGTCTTCTGAACGACACACAGAGTCCCGTCAGGAACCAATAAGATGTGGTGTAGGGTATGGAAGCACAGTGACGGCACAAGGTTTGTTTTTAGGAAGGAAATGTATATAATGAGTATATCATTGATCACACTTAATAGAATACAACATGTGAGTCATAATGATGGCCATGTTTTGTGGAGTAGTCTTTTCAATCATAAGGGGTCTCCACTTGCTCCGGTATCACTATCATTTGTTTCTTTTGCAGTCAAAAACAGAACCTTATTCAGTCAGCACTGGCAGAAATGATATGCAGCTATAACTTCCAACTGTCTCTAATTGTCCAGGCATCCATCTCTCTTTATGGAGGATGTGATCCTTCCCCACGAGAGACAGGGATTAGTTAGATAAACCACAAGGCCATCAGCACATGGCTTTGTGTTGCTTATGTATTATTATTATTATTATATTTATTATGTCTTTGACATAAAAAAAGATAAAGAATGCTGTCACAACCGACAAGGTGATCGCTCGGTTCCCAATACGGAAAGACTGTGAAAGACTGTAAAGAAAATGTTGCTCCATAGCATATTTTAAACGTTTTTTTCCCCCTTTACTGCATCGTCACAAGATGTGAAGGGGGGTCTAAAACAAGGCCTGTAGGGCTCATGGCTCCTTCTCGTGATGCCTGAGGACAAAGATAAACCTGTGAAATTCTTCTTGAGGTCCTGTGAGTGCTGCTGAAGTGGGTTTGAAAGGCCTTGCCCCTCTTTATTCCAACAGCCCGACTGTGTGGCAGGTGTGTGGTGGTGGGGTCGTGGTGGTGGGGTGGTGGTGGTGGGGAAGTCTGGACAATATAAATACAACAGAACTTTTGACAGTTCAACCCAGTTCACTATATGGAATACAATCAAATATTTTTTACAAACCATAAGATGATTGACTATACTGTACTATTATTATTACTACTACTACTAGTAGTAGTAGTAGTAGTAGTAGTAGTAGTAGTAGTAGTAGTAGTATCAGTAGCTCTTGTAGTAGTTGTTATAGGAGTATAATTTAATAATAATAATCATTATTATTTGAACAAAAATAAAAAACTATACAATACAACTATACTAGACAATAAAAAGCATAAATAAATCCACGTAATACTTATGGCAATGACCAACATAAACCAGATTGAAGACTGTAATTTAAAGATGCTAATGGAAAGGCTATGACCTCTCGTATTAAACTGCTGAAAGGTCAAGATAGCTGAGAGGGTGTCTACTCTCCCCAAGGAACGTGTCAGCTACAAGGTGTTAACAGTTGGATTACAACAAGTCTCCTTTTCCCTCCAGGAGCAGACAGCTAACGCCTCCTTAGGAAGCTCTTGAAATGAGAAGACTTCACACCTCGCATAAGCTGCTTCCAAACGCAGGGAATGCCTCTAAGCTAGTTGTTTCTCCCGCTGCACGCCGACCCAATACTTAAGGCTGGTTTATACTCCTCAGTAAAGTGCTGTACGTAGACACGTAACAGATAATGACAGTAGCGTTGTTCATGGTGTAGAGCCTCCTACTTTGGATAATATTCAGTCAATTCCTTTTGACTGAAACATCGATGCCATGCTGTTACATACAGCTAATATGGATACCCCATTACCAGGTTAGTATATATTGGAGGGTTTACACTAGGTATACCCAGGTTATAATACAGGGTATGTACAGGGTACATACTGGGTATTTACAGGGTCTTTACGGGGCAAAGGGCTCATTATTCTAATGACGAGTTAGAAGAACGAGTATCCTAATTCAGATAAGGAGGCATTGTAGAACATGTTTCCTGGTTTCTCCTTGGCCTGGTGGGGTACCATCCACAGAGGAGAACAATTATGAAATATCACCCCGAAGGACCCCCCGGCATCAGACTGCGTGGCTGTTGCTGTCCCTCACGCCCGCGGGAGCCAGGGAGGTGTAACCCGAGCCGTCTTGCCCACCGCGCATTGTTCTCCTCCCTCTCATTGTCCTTGAGAGTACAAAGATAACTCGCCCGCATTCCTGCCGAGTTCCTCCGCCCTGATGGGGGCGGACACGTGGGGTAGGGTGACCCAAGATCTGCACGCTGCACAGCCCCAGATCTCTACACAGCCTCCACTCCCCAGTACTTGTTCAGACTATCACACACAGACACACACACAGATAGACACACAGACACCCCCGGCCGCCTCGGACTCATTCTAAAATCCTTAATCAGAGCTATTTTTTTTTTATAGCTATTACTTATGGATATTGATAATAATGTATATTTTTTGTGTGTGTCCAAAAGCCACTTGTGTGACCAAATGTGACTTGATGTTACCTTGTGTTGCCATCGGACTGACAATCTAGCTCCCCTCGGTGGACGTCGCGTGTACAACAGAGGCCAAGAGTATGATATATTTGTATATATTTGCTTGCGATCAATGTGTTAGAATCTTTTTTCAGAATTGAATATTCAACTTAGATATTTTACCCAGTTCACTATGGGAGCGTTTTAAGGATAATAAACAAATGAATTGCAATTATTGTTATTTTTCATAATATACACGCAATATTTGAGTCATAAATTAAATGAAAACAAAACTGTCAAATCATAATTTGCAGTTTCAAAAAGTGGACAATATTAAAACGCATTTTTAATTACATTTCTGACTCAAATTATGTTTGTTTATAATGAAAAATAAAAAGTATTAAAAGGACATTTAAACATGGAGCCCCCTTTCTGGTTTGTCTAGGATGAAATAGTGGTTGACACCTAAATGTTGACTATTCTGGTCCTGTCTCGGGTATTCTCGGCTCATTTCAAATCGCCCCTGCCTGCTTCAGAATGGCTGGCTATGGGCATTCACAACCCTGTCCTTAAAACAATCCTAAAGTTTGTTTTCAGAAATGTGCTACTCACCGAGTGGTTAGCGGTGTTTGTTGGTGTTCCAAATAAAGTATCATAGCAAAATACAGTTTCTGACGCGTTGTATTTGGGATTTTATAAATCCCATTGAAACGGAAATCTGACCTGAACCGGAAACGGAATTGGGGGTTGTTTACGTCTGGTTGTAGTCTTTTCGCTTGGTTCTAGCCATACTGTTGATACAGAGAACCGAGCGAAAAGACTACAACCAGACGTAAACAGCATTTTCACCTTCAACATTGCGTTTTCATTTGATTACGGTCTTGCCAATGCCTCCAAGCTTTTGCAAGCATCTCCTCTGTCAATACAGACTTTAACTTTGCTCACTAAATCTAATGCAGGCCTTTTCATCTTCATGAATTTAGCGATTTTTATAGGACTGCAACCAGAAAATGGCCTAATATTTGGTTTAGAAGAGGAAATACCACAATGGTCTAAAACCCATTCTCTGCTTCCCACTAGCCCCGTGCAGTTTAGTCTCCTCTATCAAGGAGAATATCAAACACGGTTACTAATAACTGACATGGATCACAAAAAAAGTGGTCACAGAGGGACAACAGCTAAAGGTGGAAGTATCCTAACAACTTCTGTATTTAAGTACACCAATACGTCTAACAACGCATTAGTGCAACATTGTTCTTCTTTTAGAACAAGCCCTGCCTGTTGGGTGTGAAAAACCACCTACTGCTCTCGGTAAGGAATTAAAACATGATATATATAAATATTGAAAGGCCTTGAATAAGCTGTTTCATGTAGGTTCTTGTTACCTTTGGTGTTCCACGTAGCCTACTGTATTTCCACGTTGGTTATTTGTTGTATTTGTAAGGAAGATGTAGGAACCTTAAAGGTTGTATCAGTGATTTTTTAAGCTGAAACTAAACTAAATGATCACATTCATCTGATATTTCCTCACAATCCACTAGCTGTTGGAATACTGTTTACCGTATATGCTCTAATATAGGCCCGGTTCTTTATTTGACTCAAGCGCATCGCAGCCCATATTAGAGACAGGCCTTTGTTTCAATTTGAGGAGAACGGACTACCAGTAGAATTAATAAAAACAAGATTTTGTGTCTACCGAGAGTCAAGCGTGTGCGAGAGTCAAGAGCGAGGTGATTCACATGACCAGTGCCGTGTTCCAATACCCGTACTATCCATACTCGTACTACTTAGTTTGAGTATGTAGGGCGTTCCAATTCAAATCGGGGGAAAAGAAGTGTACTCAAAGGACCCGGATGGTGTACTCAAAACGGTCAAACTACGAAGTGTGGATCGATGCTCACTTCTCGTACTCAACGGCCGCCATCTTAGCTACGTAGCGGAAGAGGCGGAGCCAGGCTGAGAACAACGTCAGTGCATTTTCCACATAGCCTGCATTAATTTTGGCATTTTGTACTTTTTATAGCTTTTATAGGTTTTTATAGCTATTATGCGCAAAGAGTTCACTGTTCAGAGCGGGATGTTTATTGTGGGGGGAGGAGCCACGGGGGCAGTCGCGTTCATCACTTCCGGTTAGTGCACCACAGAGTATTCGATTTGGAACACACTGACATCTGAAACTCAGCGTACTCAGTGAGTACGGATAGTGTACTAAGGTTGAGTGTACTCAAGGAAGTACGGGTATTGGAACACAGCACAAGCTACCGTAGCTATGGCTTGTAGCTCTACCGTAGCTCTGGCTTGGATTGGTCATCAGACAGTGCCCCCTGTGGTGCTGCAATGTTACTATCACAAGCAGAATGTTGAGGCCTGCCCAGAAGACTTTTGACTTTGATCAATCTAACCGCCTAATATATTTCTCATCATTTTGTTATTTTGTATTTCTAAAATATATATTTTTTTATAATATTGTACATTCCATATTCCTTCAGGAGTTCAGGTCTCTTGCATTTTGATTCGTAAAGTTATAGTGATATTTTAAGTGCTCTGCTTTCTAATGAGCTAAACAGTCTCATCTGTATTTTTTGCGTTCAATTAGACATTTAAAATTTTTGGTTATAATAATAGATTCTAACTCTAATTCTAACCCTAACCCCAATGTTAGAGACCGGCCGCTAATTGAATACAGGCCAGTATTAGAGCATTTACGGAATGTTGGTTTGGAGTGGTTGGTAGTACCACTTGTTATTGTGTGTGATCTTGAGACGTTTGTGTGTGATCTTGAGACGTGTTTTTTTTACGTCTTATGGGGCGGGCAGCTAGCGGATCAGGAGGAAAGATCAGATGAATGGGATCATTTATGTTTCAGCCTAGAATCGCTGATACAACCTTTAACCAAGGCCAAGTTAAAAACTAAAACAACTACAATAACTCTAACCTTCTTTGAATTCATGATGCAGAGATGAGGTTCACAAGATGCATCACGATGATCCAGTTTGTAATTCTACTGAATGTCATCTTTCTTTCAGGTGAGTGGTGTTCAATTGCTTTATTGTGAATATTTGGTTCCAAGTACTGAATATGTTTAGGTGTTGGCACGCCAACAGCCCCGTCTTACAGGACCCACAATGAGTCATTAGTTTAACACCTAATGGACTATCAGATAATCTGCATCAATCTATAAAATGAAGCCGGTATCCATGTTCAGAATGTGATGCTGGTCTAGTAGAGGTGAGGCCAGGCTGTTAGAGGAGGATGTGGTGGGACAGGAAGGAAATATGTCGTTGGCCAATTAGTGTAACAAATGCTTGTATTGCAGGTGGTGAGGGATCCTGTGAGGCACACCTTAATGCATCTATGCCAAAGAAGATGGAGGCATTGAGTGACACTTGTTTGCAAATTCCATGTTCATTTGATTCAGTAGGACAAACA
>OMLJ01114087.1:0-19813 GCA_900302595.1 Gadiculus argenteus
AGCACTTATCTTTAGAGAAAGACGTTGAGAGTTGGAAAAGTTGAGTCTTTCAAGTTTTTCGCTTGGCTATTGTAATGTTTTACTGTTGTGGATGTAACAAACCCTTTGCTCCTGAGTTGACCTGTTGAAAGGACAGTAATTCAAGCAAGGATTAATTAGCATACTCTGAAGAAAATCCTGTCAGAATGCTTTGATTACTACTCTAAAATAAACTAGACTTTGTTTATGCCAACTGATATTGTAAAATGTTTGGTGGTTGAAATGGACTATTTATGTAAATATAGGTACTCCACCCAGGCCTCCCCCTAGGGAAACACATGGTAATATCTGAAAGAAGAGATCTGAAAGAGTGATCCCTATCTCCCAATGAGTCTCAGCATTGTCATCAATTTGAAACCCAGTTGCCACGGCTACTAACAAAGCATATCCGTTGTGTTTGGATATCATACAAGGCAGTCTGGGTCAAGTGAAGACATCCTGCTATCAACATGCTTTGTTATAATTGGGCATTTGACTGCTACTCTGTTGGCACTCAATGATCAGTACAGAAGGACATTTGGAGGAACCAACCCCAAATATCCAAGCACACTCAGCTGGCCTTTCTGTGTTTGATAGTATAACTCAGTAGCCTGAGTCAAAGGCATTTACACATAAAGGTGTGAAACCTGTATGATTTGAACTCATGACGAGGGACGTTCATTACACACTATTAACCACATGTGAGGACACATCCCTCACTCAGCTTGTTGTTTTACCTGCAGGTACATTTTGTCCTGACTCAGCAAATTGTGCCGTTCCTCAGGCTAATTTTGTATTATGCAAATGTAAAGTTTTCAAAGATCTCTGTTTCTTTCTCTTTGGCAGCACCTATGGTGGAAAAAACGTTAGGCTGTTACACAAGTGAGTTGAAGAGCAAGTGGGTAGCTCCGCCATATCCTCTGGGGGAACCAGTGCTGCTGGGTGATTGAAAACATGCACTAACTGCACGGCTTGTGGTTTTATTGCATGGAGGAAACTTCACCCTCAACCAAGTTTATAACAATCCTAATACTGACAATGCAAGGCTTTCATCAGTGAGCCAAAGGCTCAATCGCTGTTGGGTTCGCTCATTCAGGGATAGATAATGGTTTAACTTAGATGCCATTTGGTAGCATCTAAACCATTTGGAGATCTTTGAGATTGCCACTTTAATATAAGTTTGTTGCTAAAGAAAATCTGATGTTCGCCATATTCATCCCTTCAAGAATATGGTCTGCAGATGGCTGGTTTTGTTCCACCATGGAACTTTCCTCGGAAACCGGCACAGCATACTACATGCAATTATGTGGTTGAAAATGAGTCAGGCACCAGGATGTTAGCCAGTATGCTAGCGGATGAATCACAGACATGTAGCAAATTAGCCTCAGGCCAGGCTAGGCTAGGCTGTGACTCACACAACAGTGCCTCCACTTTGGCCGTGAGGTTGGACACAAAAGCCTTACCCCTCATTTAAGATTTAAGATTTGTACGTGGAATACATGTTGCACGCTCAATTGCATGCTCAATTCTTAACTTGTACATGTTAGAATACCACTATTAGTCACCCACCCATTCTGACCACATAGGCCTTTAACACACCCTTCACCTTTCACTGCTTGTGCATTTTCCTCATTCCTGCAGTAAGACAGATTTCAACAGTGCTAAGTAGCAAACAGTGAGAGTAACACAAAACTAGTATCACACGCTGCAATGTTCTGAGGAGCATACACGTACATACATCTTTCATGTGACCTAGCAGCATGTCATTTAGCATGGGCATTTGTGAAAATACTTAAATTAATCTCATAAATGTATTATAGTTATGGTGCCACAGACTATATTCAGATCGGTAGCAACTGAAAACATGAAACGCCTGCATGACAAGTTTACTCAGGAATATTAAAGAACCTGTCCTGACAGCTATTTACAGCCCCAGCTGTCTCACTACTCTCTTAATGCTCTCCATGCTCTTTGTCCTTTGTCTTCCCCTCACCATTGTACCATTGAGTTTCCCCCTCCTCAGATATCTATTTGCCGTTTGCCCATGTGCCCGATTGAAATTTCACTAATCATTGATGCTACTCAAGGTTGACTTTCCATTCGACTACAATGTTGATGTGTACTGAACAGGGTGTATAATACTAGTGTGTGTAATTGTATAGTACATATAGTAGTATAGTCTTTTACAACTACTAGTAACTCTAGTAATTTACAACTACTCACATAAAGGTTCTCTGTATACAAATTGAATGTACACTACTTCTGAGCAATGCTAGCAGTAATGAGTTGGAAAAATCTATCCATAAGGAATGTGAAAAAGCAAAAGTTGGATATTTTCTACAAAGTGTGTGTCTTACCAGAGTCACCTAAGTGTTGAAAAGTAATAGAAATGTATCGGTCCGACATAGTATCTTTCTATTATTGTATACGGTATACGGCACTGTGTGGATCTAGGTGTAACACATGTTATCTCTATACTGACTGATTTTGCCTCTACAACAATGGCTGTTTTGTTTAAGAGGTATGGACAATGTTTTCTCTCAACTTGCTTCCCTCTTGGGAGTCTCAGTAACAGTGTACAATACTGTAGCATGAAAAGTAGGTCATAGGTGTGCAACCTTAACGAACATTTAAATCAAACACTAACCTCTGTTATTGTCTATTTTCGGTTTGGTTGCCATCTCTCTTTACCGAGGTTCCTCTTGCACTGTACATTGCAGCCCTTGAATCACACAAGTAGCAGCTTGCCTATTGATCGCCTCCAGTTACTAACCAAACCGTTGCTTGGTACGTTTTATTTATTCAAATTACTTAGTATGTTTGAACAAACCATCTCATCTTTTATGTTGACTAAGCCATTAAATCCTCTTGCAACCCTTTTGTGTTTTTATATTCTCCCTCACCATTTCCATATCCTCATTTCCATAGTTTGTCAGTCGTCATTACTAGAGAATCCTCATTTTACCTTATTGTCTTTGCTCTCTAGGTTCAAAACCCTCCCTTCCTTTACCTGACGGCCACCCCTGCACTCTGTAACCCCAACCCCTCCTCCAACCATGGCGCACCGATCTCAAAGTTCCTCGGTTGGGGATAACCCTCTGGACCCTAACTACCTGCCCCCACACTACCGTGAGGAGTACCGCCTGGCCATCGACGCGCTGATCGAAGATGACTCCCAGGTAATAATCTGCATCTGGTACTGTTCAAGAGGTTGAAAACATGGGACATGTGTCTCAGTCTTTAGGTCTGTGCCGCCCGGACCAATCTGTGCTATACACAGGATTGCACAATTCTACCAATTCAACAAAAAAGGTTATATCTGTTCATTATTGTTGTATTGTATTTTTGTTACATCATGAATACATTTCTTTTCGTTGTCCAAATCCTCTCATCCATTCAGTGCGTCATTCAAGTAAATGAAAAATTTGAGAAAAAACTGCATCTTCATGCTTTTGAGTTTGTTGTCCTGTTCTGTATGTAAACAAGACTCATGATGTTGATGATGGACTCACCCACTGGGGACGTGTTTACTGTCTCATCAGGGTTACTATGAGTTCCTCCAGAAGGCCGACGTGGTGCCCTTCCTGGCACAGCCTGAGATCGATCACATCAAGTCCACCCTCCAGACTCCCAGCCAGAGCCAGTCTGCCAGTGTGCCAGAGCTGACCTACCATGAGGGCGTTATGGAGGACGATGGATCTTCTGACACCTACTGGCCGGTACACTCCGACCTGGATGCGCCAGGCCTGGACCTGGGCTGGCCCCAGCAGCAGCACAGCTTCATAGGGCCCACAGAGGTCACCACCCTGATCAACCCCTCAGACCCTGAGATGCCCAGCATCAAGGAGCAGGCCAGGAGGCTTATCAAGAATGCACATCATGTAGGTGATGGAGAAAGCTTATCACAAACAGGTCTTTCTGGTTCAGGAAAACCATCAGTTTGGATGTTTTAGTTGGGCGTTTAAACACTGTCAGTCCAATTCATGAGTCCATGGCTCTGAGGAAACCGCTTCAGTGTTTTCAGATCAAGAGCTATCTCTAAGGAATGGGACATAAAGTACTAGCTTGCATTGGGTGCACTGTGGCGTTGGTAGACTTGACTATAGCTTGTTATTGCCACAACACAAATAATTAACCTGCAGTGTACAAATGTCAAATGCCATGAGCGGTTATACCGGTTTGTGTTGCTTTGCCTATTGGGTCTGCGGTCCATTTTCTGTGAAGAAATGTGTGCGTCTGGGGTACTTTATGACTTGTAGTGTGTGGTCATGTCTCAACCTGAATGCAGTCAAGCAGGTTGGGGAATGGATGGGGGGGGGTTTATCTCAAACATCCATTAGTAAATATTGAGACCATTGCTGTGAACAAATCAATTTTTTCATGAAGTAGTACAGCCCACTCTATTCCGTGGGCTTTGCTCCGTTTGAACAAGATGATTCTTTGGGATTACAATTAACAAATATTAACTCAAATTTGCCTCCTGCATGCTTTGGGCTTCAGTATACAAAGGTAGAGTGGAGATAGGGGCACACAAGTCTATCATATAAAAAATATGAAAATATAACAAATAAAAATTACGCAAAAAAATCTCTTACATTTTATTTTGCATCCGTAGTTTGCATGTATTTTAGTCTTGTTGGCTTCATACTGTCTTGGAGCTAACATTTATTTTTTGACAAGTTATGTCATTAGATACACTTCAATTGAATTACACCATGTCCATAACATTCAACCTGGTTGGCTAAAAGGGTTTTACATCAAGCAGGTGGTTCACATGTTTACTTAAATGCCAGCCCTACCTAAGGGGAATAAGGTGTGTTTGATAATCAAGTGTGGGGGTGAATACATCATCCAAAGGGTTGGGCCCAATTCAAACATATGTGCTGAATATGCGTGTCTTGACAAATGTCAATATTTATAAAGAGCCAAGGTTTCTGCAATTGAAGACATGTTATTTAAGTTTATACATCAGTTAATGGTAACATACTCTTAACATACTCTAAACTATAGATCTTTCTTTCTTCTCATAATGTGCACTGAACTTCACAGTTTTGAGAAGTTTTTGTTAATTCAAATTCAAAGTAAAATAATGTAATAGATAAAACCTTCAAAACATGTTGAATGTCAGTGGTGCGTCTGATCTTTGCCTGTTTTTGCCCAAGGTTATTGCCGTGGTGATGGACATCTTTACGGATGTAGACATTTTCTCTGACCTCTTGGACGCCGCAGCCCGCCACGTCCCCGTCTACATCCTATTGGACGAGCAGAATGCCCATCACTTTGTTGCCATGGTGAACAACTGCAGGGTTAACTTGGACTTGATTCATGTGAGTTGAAATTGCATATACTGCTGAGTGAATGTCATAAGCCGCGTACCGACCAGGCATACATTTTTCCCGCTATGAGGTTTTGTGGGTGTGGTTTGGAGAGAGGATCCGCCAAGTATCTGCCCCTCAGGGACGCTAATTGCGCGTTTCCACTGCAGGGTACGGGTCGGTTCAGTCCGCAAAGGTGCGGTACGGGTTGCGTTTCCACTGCCAAAAAGTGGGCGTGACCCGGACTGAGCCGCACTCAGCCGTACTCTCTCGGAGTACTCCTCCATTAGGGTACTGAGACCCTGAAAGGGTACCGGCAATTTCCCGAGCTACACACGCTGTCCGTTGATTGGTCGACAGAATCAGCACTTCCGTGCGACAGGGGGATAATAACAAACACACATATTCGAGAAAATGTTGCGCAAAAGTTTGCCGTCCTTTTTAAACATCCTACGTTGTTGCTCTTTGTTTATTGTGCGCATTCTTCTTTTTCATTGGATTTATTAGCGGGCTACACTGTGTCGGGCTGCTATGAGATCACAATGCTTACGTAGCCGCCGCAGCTATCTCTGTCCGGCTTAAACCCCGCCCACCATAAGGGTACTGTCGTCTTAAACCCCGCCCACCATAAGGGTACTGTCGGCGGTGGAAACGTGACACGTAACCGACCAATATCGCTCCCTCCCTACCCACACCGAACCGACCCGCACCCACCTGTGGAAACGCGCCATTACAGCGGCTCAGAAAGTCCTCCAGCAGTGGGGGTACTTTTCTGAGCCGCTCGTAGCTCGTCGACGCTCCGTTGGTAAGCCTCTCTGACTGTGACTGTGGTGCGTTTGAGATGACTGGGAGCTAATGCGTGGGCGTAGCCAAAAAAAAAGAAGCCTGGGACTGAAAAAGTCCTGGTCGGTACGCGGCTATAGGGACGTTTTCTCCAGCCAACTTTTAGCTACCTGTCGTTTATGAACCTGTTGTACAACGTCTCCCAGTGCCTTGCTACTTCATAACATGGTGCCTTTGTTTAATTCTGGTTACTGCAGATGATGCGTGTGAGGACGGTGGCGGGAATAACATACTACTGCCGAACGGGGAAATCTTTCAAGGGACAGGTTAAAGATCGCTTCCTACTGGCTGACTGCAGAGCTGTCATCAGTGGAAACTATAGGTAAGCAAGCTTACAAAGAAGGAGAGACTAAACAAAATAGAAAGTAATAATGCAATACTCCCAGGTTAAATTGCTTGCTTTTCGGTAAGCTCTTGTGATTACATTAGTTAACAATAACTATCTCCATTTCTTCCAGCTTCATGTGGTCCTATGAGAAGATACACCGCTGCATCGCCCACCTCTTCCTCGGGGAGCTTGTCACCAGCTTTGATGAAGAGTTTCGTATTCTCTTCGCTCAGTCCGAGCCTCTGATTATCGACCAATCAATTGTGCCACATTGCAGCTCAGATTATCAAAGCAGTCAGTTTGGTTTGAAGCGATCCCAGTCATTGCGAAACAACAGGGCTTTTCATCGACAGAACGAGCTTCCCTCTGCTTTCCCCTACGGAGACTCTGATCGGAATCCTCTGACGTTCCGAAGGAACGACCACTTTCGACACTCAATGGAACCTACAGCCGGCATAACAATTGGAAAGTATGCACAGCAGCAGTTTCACCTTCAGCAGTCGTACTTAGAGCAGGGAAGGTCCATAGTCTCCAGACAGATGGAGATGAGCTCTACTGGATTCAAGAGACACAGCTACGCGGAAGGAACCCAGGAGAGCTACTCGTCGTCAAAGCAGTACATGAAGCACCGAATCATGAATAATCTGGAAGAGACTGATTATCAGAGGTTTGTTTATTTATTGATCATATTGCCCATTGTCCGTTTGAATTATATAACTTTGCTATCGCTTTTCTAGTGAATTTGAATTCCGATTAGCCGATATGATACTATGATACTATATGTTATTTACTGATTTTTTTTTTTACAGGGAGCAGACCCAACAACGGTCTTATTACCACGAGGGGCCGGGACCGGGATCTGGCCATGGACATTATGACAGACTCCAAATGCATGCTTCGACTCTCGCCCTAGATCAGCATTCAGAATCAAGCTACACATCTGATCCACCTGCCGTTGGAGGCTACGGTCGAGATTACCTCACGTCCGATGACCTGAAAGGACCTGAAGGGCTCCATGGACATCACGAAGCAGGGAGATATGAAGGAGGTGCATCACAGAAGAGGCCCACCATAGGCCAACCCTATGCATGCCAGAACTCTCCCACGCAACCCCACCTTCCAGACAAACAACAATTCCTGAAGCAGTCTGAACAGGAGCGGGATCAAGACCCGAGCGCCAGACAGGGCATGAGAAGTTGGAGAATCAACTCCTTCCTCAGCACTTGCGAGGACGGCGGAGAGGAAGGTCTTCCTCAGGCACTAGGCCCGGATGCATTTGATGACGCTCCACCAGCTCAACAGGTAGCGGACCCTGAACGTTCTACAACTCGCTATGGGATAAAAGAAATGCCCTCTAAACCTAGACCAGAAGTTCTGAGACCACGCTTTGGGAAACCTGTTATACCTGACAGCGATAAAAATAAAGACTCTGGCCCAACAATCACCAGGGATCTGCTGCCCAGCACTACCTTTAATCAATACATGATGGAGAAAGAAAGAGAGAAGGACAGTGACATGGAGAGGGACAGAATTGGAACAGGAGATGTGGAGATGAAGGAGGGTGCAGATGTCAATCTCTCCAAGCACGAGTCGTTCCGCTCCCGTGTCAACCCCATGCTCATGAGAAGCTCTCGGTTACGCTCCTCCCTTATCTTTTCATCTTCTAAGGTGGAGAAGCACAGTGGAGGCCTGGGTCTGCAGCCCGCCACAGAGGAAGACGAGGAGTTAGATAATATCCGCACCACCTCCATAGTCGCTCAGATGCTTGAGAAGAGAAAGACCTTGAACCGGGAGCCTTTTGAATGGAGGAAGAAGACCGAGGAGAAAGACAAGGATGACGAGAAACAGAAACTGCCGGACAAAGAGAAGGGGGAGACCAGGTTTAAAGACCTCAAAGATAAATTTCAGAATGCAAGCCAAGAGATTAAGACACCAGCTGAAGTGCCCTCCAATGTCACTGCAGGTTCTTTGAAACCTCAACAAGAAACATCATTGAATATGAACGATCCAGCTAGTCGCCTACAGTATTTTAAAGATTTGGCTGCCAAGAGAAAAGCCTCAAGGATGGGGACAGAATCAGCACTCAATGCCACAGAGTCAGTTGAAAAGAAGCCAGACTTTTTGGATAAAACTCATCATAGCGCAGCTCACGGCATCCCACCTGTTTCTGTAAACCCACCAGTTTCTGTAAACCCACCAGAACCCGAACCCAAGAAGTTAGACATCTCATCAAGGTTGGCGGAGCTGACTCGCAGATCGTCTTTCAGTGGAAACAAGCCACCTGTGGGCTCTCTCAAGCCGTCAGTAAACCAGCTGAAGGCCACAGAGCAAGATTCCACTCGGAAGGCGGGGGATGCGTCAGAAGTTCCGAAGAAAGAACTTTTCAAGTCTCTGAAGCCCTTTCCCTCTCCCTCTCCAAATATCTTCCGAAAGGACCCGTTGAAGCTCAAAGGACTAAACCCTCGTCGGGTCTCTACTGGTGAGGAGATGCTGACAGCAGATGCAACTGATGCAGAGAAGAGTGAACTGAAGAAGAACCGCTCTCACAGCTCTTCATCTATGATGCGTTCTGACTCAAGGGACAAACTCAATAAGCATTGTGGCTCTAATACTTCCATCAACACAATAGGGAGCGATGGCAAGAGTGACGGGAAGCCTCTGGATTTCCTCAAGAAGCAGACGCAGAGGTTAAAGGGCTTCCTTGGGCCTAAGGATAAGGATAAGGACAAGAAATCTGGTGCTATCGTGGACGACAAGACCATGAGAACTGTGCAGGAAATCGCTGAAGACACCAGCAAAATGTCCAGCACCTCTTCTCACACGGGATCAAGCAACACCGACCAACCCAACGCTAATCACAAAGTATCAGCGGGCACCTCTGGACCATCGCGGTACCAGTCCTCTGGTGGCTCGGTGTTGTTCAGCAGCAACCTACGAGACGACACCAAGGTCATTCTGGGGCAGATCTCCGCCAACAGCCAGAAGAACCGCCAGGATCAGGATAAAGCAGGCGGTGCCAAGGAGGGCGAGCCTGCAGAAAAGGGCCTGGAGAGACGTAATTCATTGAAGAAGACACTCTTTTCACGACCCCAAACCAACCCACAGGAAAGAGAGGGGCTGCTGAAGAGGATGGAGAGCATGAGGAAGGAGAAAAAGGTGTACAGTCGCTTTGAGGTACGTGTTCCAGCAAATGAGAAATGAGGAGTGGTGATAGACGTTGGAGAATTCAAACAAAACTAAAGATGTTAAGGTTAATTGGTTTACAAAACAAGATTAAAAAAAAAGGTAAACAAGTGGCCGTGTAGGTTTTCCTATTTAAAAAATACAATCCAGATATTTCCCTAGTTCGTCATAGTATTATCAGATTGTATTATATTGTATATTGTAATATTAAATATTAATTTGCTGACATATCAATCCATGACAGTGAATAGTTTCCTATATTATTTCATAACTTGGTTAAATAAATATTTTAAAAGTACATGATTGCTATCGTAGTGTTTGGGGATCTTTTCCTCATTTCAAAAATATGTACACAATTACACTAGTAAGTTCTGCTTTAACAGAATGGGTGTAACTATTGGATGCGTGGGCAGATGCCTTTAAATAATTGGGGGTTTGGTTTCCGATGTTGAATTGTGAATAATTAAGATTTGTGTCAACATTGAACATCTCTACAGGGGCTGTAATGTTTACTGTGTAACCTTGACCACCAGGAGTGATAGCGGGAGGGGATGGCTGATCCTGTCATATTCACTGTTTCTCTGTTTCTGCTGTTCTGTTGACAGATGGGGAACAACCTTGGATAACTGAAGGTGACTGACACTTTTGGTCTGGAAAATCTATGCAAATTAACAAAAAGACACTATCCGTAACGTGCCAACAACCCTTTATATGTACCTCAACAGCTGCACATCTGAGCATTACTGGATTTTCTTACAAAGCAATAAACGTAGTTTCGAGTGTGCAGTTGTGGCAACCATTGGCACCACATTTTAACCATATATGGTTAAAGAATGAAAGGAGAGTGAACCTGACTCTGATACCGACTGCTTTCGGCAACATTTCACCAAGCAATAAAAAGCCAATGTTCTTAGAGAGACGTTAGGCCCATGTGGGTATACATGCAAGTAAGAGGTGCGTAGAAAATACTTTTACATCAAATATGTCATAAACATGAACTGCAACCGGATCGAACAAGCCTGTGCAGAACAGCACATTCCTAGTTCCGGTGCGCCCATTTCTACAACTGAATATTGACTTTGTAAAAAAAAAAAAAAATGGTAATGTGGAAAGTATGCCTCTGGGGAGAAGACATATTTAGAAACTTCCTAGTCTCAAAATTGAGACCAGAAATAACTTCAGTATATATATCAAACACTTTCATTGGTGAGTTCGGTATCCGCAGCACTTATAATATTTCTGTAGAAAGTGGGTAGTTAGCTTATGTTTGGTTAAAAAAATAGAGACGTGTGCCTTTCCAAAGGGTGGGGCTTCTCAGGACTGACTTTTAAAATAAATTATTCAGGGAAGGGCTAGGCATGCTGGAGCATCAAAAGAGAAGAACATTTGGGTTACTATCACTGGTCCTTTAATACAATGCTGCCCTGATCCACTCATTAAATAAGATGGATTTTATATTAGTCTTTCTTGGACTAGGATCAGTCGTGTGTAGGCACTTAATACTGGACAAAGGCCAAGCTGATGTCACTCACATATCTTCTCCGACCTACGCCCTGAGAAGGTCTACTAACCTGTTTGTCTCCCCATTCTACCAATGACGTGGCCTTGAGGTTCATCACAAGCAGTAAACACTAGTCTGAATGTGTACTATATTGAGATATTGAGGGTCCGACAGAGTTCTTCAGCACTATGAGGATATTGGATTTTTTTTTTCAAGGAATATTGTAAATATATAATGAATAAGGGCTTGGTGATGCTATTTATACAGTAACTGGTAATGAGTAGGTTGCATATTTTGTAAGTGTCTTATAGTATCTAATACCAATTAGATTTAAGTACATTATCATAGAAATAATGATTCATAATGACAACAAATCGAATTGCTGAACAGATTTTTTTTTTTAAACCTTGAACTGTAATATATTTTAGAATATTATGCTGCAACAAACTGTCCTACATTAAATGTGCCCAGAAATACTATGTTTAAAAAGTTTATTCCTCTGAGGTTCATTAGTGTCTCTGGATTTTATGAACATAAGGGGAATTTCAATTTGGCCTCAGTGACAGCAGGAGGCCGCCCCGATCTTATGATTCCATTGGAGTCAGGAAGTAAATTAATTTCCAAAACTAGACGTTTTGGAAATGTCAAACTAATTTACCTACAGAAAACTTTGCAACTGGCTTTATTGATACCCTATTGCATGAACAACATGGAATAAAGGTGGATTCATTTGGAGTGTTGGAAGAACCACGTTCAATTTTTTAATAGACTGCCATCTAGTGTACCACATCATAAACACACCATTTGGAATTAGGCAGTGACATAACAGAATGAATCGGTACCCAGTTCTACTAATTGGATTTTCTGCTACAAAACGTACACTGTAATATAAACCACTCACAACTAGTGCCCTTCAACAAGGTTTGAAAGTTCTGCTTCTTCACAAATGTGCAGTTGAAGATGTTTATTCATTGTTTTCAATTTCCATAAATCAAAACCTCAGAATAAAAACTGGTTCTGAACGTGATGAGCATTAAATATTAAATCTGGGCAAGAATCACTCACAAATTACATTAATTCCTGTCATTCAATTGAGTCTTGGGGTATGTTCATTATTTAAAACAGTTAAGTTGTGCAACTGTTTGTTGTTTTTTGTAGCCCAGTTAGGGTCAGAAAAACCTTCCTGTGGGTTTTCACATACTGTTCAGAAATGTGAAACATTGAATGAGGAACTATTTTATAGAAGTGGTACTTTTTTTTTTAGAAAGTCATGAAAGCCAAATCATCATCCGGGTAGCACCATGACCTAGGGAGTCCTACGTAGACAAATATGTTCTGACAAGTGGAGGTATCCTTACCTGTTATTCTCGTATAGAGAGCTTCAGAACATCATGATTGGAGTTTAATGAGATATGGTTATAGTTCCATCCTGGCTGAGTGCAACAACTCAACATGTTTCCATTCTGAGATTACACATGTAAGAAAACAAAACTTGCTATAAATCATACACATGTTTGTACTGTCCCAAAAGAGACTCATCTATATTCTATATGTCTTATTCTATATGCTTATGTGGTGGTTAGAAATTGACTGTGATTTTGTTTGGAGATTTTCAATTTTTTGAAATAGCAAGAGATCAAGAGACTTTATCAACTGCATATTTGTGAACAAGCTGACTCATCGAGTGAACTCAATCAAACCGGGTTCATAAGCTCTATGAGGATATCTCCTTCCGGGCCTGGCGCAACAACGTACCTGGACCCATTTGGAATTACAATGTTTTGTAAAATGCTGCTTGAGTTTATGGTGATATATCATTAGTTATTTCTGTTATATCCAGACTGTTCTGTTTCTCAGTCACTGTGTAGTAAACACAATTTGTAGTGAACTCATCAATTAATTTGCCATTCATTTGCCTTTGCCAAAATAATTATGAAACTTCACAATCATTAGCTGAGGTTAAAGACATCTCATCACATTTAATTGAACATTTAACTAATGAAGCCAAATCATCATTGTTGACCTAAGGTAGCACCATGACCTATGCAGTCCTACGTAACACACACATATGTTCTGACAAACACAGGAAGGTATCATTAGTGAGGTGTATCCTTACCTGTTGTTCTCTGATAGAGAATTTCAGAACATGATGATTGGGGATCTTATGAGATATGATTATATCTCATTCCTGGCTGAGCACAACATCTCTCCAGGATCCATTCTGACTATACGAATGTGTGAAGTGATTTAGTCTTTTAAATAGCCGACATACTTATTGTGTACAGCTGTCTTCAATAGAAACCATAGACAAGGAATATGCATTTCTTTGGACTTTATACACTTTTGGAGTGGTTAAAATCTAAATGTCTGTTTTTAGGTTTTTATTTGTGGAAATAGCAAGCGATCAAGAGACTTTATAAACTACATATTTATGAACAAGCAGACTCATTGAGTGAACGTAATCAAACCTGGTTCAAGAGCTCTTGTGAGATGTGAGGATATCTCGTTCCAGGCCTGGCGTAACAACCTACCCGGGGGGTATCAACCGGGATAAAGGCAAAGACGGGCTTATTTCGCTTAGCCGGGCTTATTTCAGCTCGAGTTGCGTTCCATGAACGTGAGGAAATCTCCGCTAAGTAACCATGGCAATTTATCCGACCAACCTAACCTGGTCGGGAGCAGGTTAACTGCCAGGCTAACTTGAGCGGTGTTTCAGAGAAGTCCATCTGTCGGCAACAAGTGAACCATCAGAAGGTTCCGTCAAGCCGAGTCGTCACGATTTATTTTTATAGCCGTACATATATGAAGTACAAACAGCCTATAGTTTCACTAAGGGTCTAAGATTAAATGATGCAAATAAAATAATTAATTGAATTGCTATCTATTGTTATCGTGGATATTTCGAAATATATTTTATATAAATCAGTATTCTACCGTCGTCATTAACCAGCAGGTGGGTCAGTGGGTTATCGCTGGGGCTTTGGTGTTGTTACCGAAAGGTGTACCGAATGTTACCGAAAGTGAAGTCTTTGTCACAATGACAAAAACACCGCTGCATGGGAAATTGTCAGCAACATATATTCCATACAGGTGAGTTTCTCGGGAGGCAGCCGATACAACTTCTGTTTAGATAATTACTATGGTCAGTCAATTTAAAAATATTAAAAGAAATGGAAAATGGAATGAAATGTAGGACTAGTTCCAGTCATCTAAATTAATAACTGCGTGTGGATTGCCCCGGTCGTTTGGGTGCGAGACATACAGGTTACCTCGAAACTATCTGCCAGAATATAGATAAAGAGCGATATTCAAAAAGTATGTTACGCTTAATCTCTTATACTGTTTATGCATTAAAAAGATCGGCGATCGGGGTATGACGGTTAGAACTCGACACGACATGAGTCAAAACGGCTGTGTCGTGTCGCAGAACTAATTGTGTCACATCTGAACTCCGTCTTCAACTTCCCTGTGGTGCGTAAGTGATGACAAGGGGAGCTAATTTGTGGGCGTAGCCAAAAAATAAAAGCCTGGGACTGAAAAAGTCCTGCGGTACTCGGCTATACATAGCGCTATTAGTTCATAGTGCCACATAGCCAGGGCAAAATGGCCAAACAATTACCAAGGCATTTGCTGGAGGAAGCCTTTAATGAAGCATGAAACATTTCTAATTGTATTCAATAAATTCTTCTAATTTCACAATATTACATTGAGATTAAGTTTTTTTTGTTTTTTTTACACACGTATGTACTGAAACCAACAAATGTAACAATAATGTAATGATCACAGTACGAATGAACCAGCTATTCAATAAAAATAAAAATAAGTTACAATTCCTTGTTCATAAACATGCATACAGAATCAAATTTGAAATAAGGAGTGGTTTATAACAATACCCTTTAGTTAACATCACAAATAACTACTCATTCTAAGTACAATTGAGGATAACAATTGCTAACATTTCTAATTATTATCTGTATATAATTTGAGATCACTCCTCCTGGCTGCCTTTTCCCCTTTACCTAGAAGACTTCCTCTTCTAGGATATTTAACTGTGCCACCTTAAGAATTTCTAAAAGTAAAGAGCAAAATATATGAATGCACAAATTAGATGGAATATACTGGATGGAATATAACCAAAGAGCACCCAACGACATACACACAATGTACGATACTTACCAGTGGCTAATAACTGGGATTTTGAATTCTCAGTGCTTTCTATTTCCGATGGAAGTCTCTCTGGGCTCTGGGGAGGAAGGATATAGCTTAAAGGAGTGTAATACAAAATATTTCTGTAATATCACTTAAGTGATACACAAACCTACAAATATAGTGAGTAGATTTTTATGCTGCTCTGTGAGTTGATGGAGTTGATTTTCAAACTTCATCCTGCATGAAGAAAACATGTATAATTTTACAGGTTGGTTACAGGTTGGGAGGTTATAATAAGTTTTACTGGACAGTAAACGTCAACGGCTCAATCGGGATGAGACAGAATGGTCCCTACTATCTACAGTGATTGACTATTTCAATCACAAATAATGTGCTCTGGTTACCGCAGTTTTCTGTGCTTCAATTTGAATTCCTGGATCTGGCATCTGTACTGTTCTAACGTCCCCTCGCTTTGCCTGTTGAGCTGCAATTGTCTGCAAACAGACACTTCACACGTCAGTATCGTATAGTGTATGGAGGGTTATTCAACATGCTATGCACCAAGTAGTTGGCATAAACTTTATATTAATCTGAAATGCATTTTATTAGTATAGTAAATCTAGATAAAGCATAAAGTATCTAGACATAATTCTACATAATAATCTAGACACACGGTAATAACCACACATGTAGAAATATTGTTTACCGGTACACGACTAAATGGAATTAAGATTCTACCATACTTTACTATCTTACAAATCGTGCCCTACATGGCTACATGTTTCTGTAATTTACTGCCATCTAGCGTTTCACATCATAATCACACACTCTATGAGTTTGGGTCCTTTGGCCGAATGAACACACTCCTTATTTCTTCAATTTTCGAAGACTGCTGCCAATCTCACCTAGCTGATTCCTGCTCTGACTCTCTGCATTGGAACTGCAGAACCCTGCATGACTCTTTAACAGAAGATGATTACCAAACTATTTCTAATAAACTTTTTTTAATTTCGGGTGTTCATAAATATGCAGGAATTAAGATGAGCCTGATAATTTCACAAAATACGCATTGAATATACTAGGAAAAGGACTTGCTATGCATACGGAACACCTTTTTTGTCTTGGTGCGTGGCCTTCAGGTGGTAAGCTTCAGTTTGTACTGTAAAGTAAATAAAACCATTTGTCAGTGGTTCATTTGATATATACATATATTTATGAAATGTCAGAATCTAAAATAAAGGGACGATTCTCACAGTTTTCCAGTTCCACCAACAAGCCGGTGTGAACGGATATGGCTTCTGTGACTTCTCGTTGAAGGGCAATGTTATCTGCTTGAACAAGCCATGTTACCGCATTAGTATAACACATTTACTTTCAACAGTCATCAAATCAGAACGGTCCTGGTGGGTTGTTGCGCCCAGCCAGGATGGAGATATAATCATATCTCATTAAACTCCGCTCATCATGTTCTGTAATTCTCTTGTAGAGAAAAACAGGTAAGGATGTACCTCACCAATGATACCGTGTAAACGATGTCAGAACTCACTTGTCCATCGGGAAACACTATCTACATCACGGTGCTACTATTAAATACATAAATAAAAACAATACATTGAATTGTTCAGTTTAACTGCAATACAAAACACAACATATGACTGTGGAATTAATATTACTGGAATGATTAATGAATTACTTTTAGATATTCGCAAATATTACCCAAAAGGCTTTGCGATGAAAAAGTGTCGTTGGGCATTGGTTGGCTGTACCCTACCTTACAATTATACTAGATGAAAACGCCTGGTAACGATGTTAAAATTATACTGATTGTAGTCGTGTATAATTGCTGGATGTTAACTTTGGTCGAAATGATACGCTCATCTGTGTGCATTTGTAATAAAACATACGGGAGAATACATGACAACCCCCTGGAAAGGACACTGACGAGGATGACGCGACTAGGCTGAGAGAGGGTCATGAATTGTAGCGTTTTCCCGGTCTACCCCAACGCTATTTCCGTTCTCCTGCTTCATATGAGCTGTGTACACACGTTATGAGTAACCGGAGGGAGAAGAAATATAACCGAGCCGGACAATGAACGACAAGGAGAATGAATATGGAGATTTTAGAAGAATTTCTTGTATAGACAGCAAAAAACAGGCGGATATAGATCTTTCGGAAGTTCCTCCCACCCCCTCTCTCGCTCTCGACTTATGCCGCTGAAGCGTTGTGACTGGAAGTCCCGCCCCTTTATATGTCGTTAGAGCGTCTTTATCACTTGGATTGTGAAGAGACGTGGTTGATTTAAAAACAAACGACACGTTTTCGTTAATATCCAATACAGGGACACAAGCTAAAAACAAGGATAAAGTTGAACGAGCATGTCTTGCTGTATTGTAAAATTAACAATTATTCGCATAATGTGTATTATTGCCTAGTTTAATACGAAGCCCAGGGGCCTCTGCCATACCCTCTTGATGTTTTCTTAGCTTGACCATCAGCTGTACAAATTTGGGTTCTTCCATATCTCTGCTTCCCTCGTAAACTAAATACAACAAAATCGAAAATGGGACGATATCAATAAACTCACTTGTGGGGGCGTAATGCTAAATTGACATGCATGACAACGTTGACGACGTTATTATTGAAGTTATCTACAATATACGTTACGTATTCAAATATGTATCGAGTATCGAGTATCGAGTACGTTTAACAACAATATAAGGTCGTATTTACTTAGAGTTATTGCAGCGTATATCGAAGAAGCGAGCTTCGGGACAGAGGGTGTCTTGGTCAGTTTTATCAGTTTAAAAAGCCCTAAAAGATGCTCACGTGAGGGGTCAGCTGGCGCCAAAGAACCACGCCGTGACGTCACATTTCAGTTGATGACGGTCCTAATTGTCACTGCACACTGAATACTCGAAGTAACTCGTTCCCTTCTTTATAGGTCCATGCTTGTTTCTAATGCATGTTTATAGACGTTTAAGCAATCGCGTAAAAGGCAAATATATCGAAATTATTTATTTCTTAAAATGAAAAATAGTTGTGTATCCTGTGATTAATTTAATAATTATCAGCCATAATAGACCTGTTATTAAAAAAAAGGCTGTCACACAAACACACAGATGCACATGTAAGAGATGTTATCGTCTTCTAACGTTTCAGAATAAAAAAACAAAAAGAGCATACATTACACATATAATTGTTTGTCTTTTAATGTAAAGCAAACAGCATTGTAGAGGAATACAATTTTAGTTTCATTGCAAATATACAGACCCTACAAAGCTCCAAAGTACTATACACGTCAAAGCACTAAGAAGTTGTATATACACACGATTGGAAACACAAGTTAAAAATATACAGCCCTCTCAGCAATAATAATTCTCCAATACTGTTCCCCTTCCAAAATAATCAGAAATGTGCATCAGCACATGCAAATATGATGAAAGGTTCATGCAACAGCTAGAAAAACCCCAAGACTTTTTAAAATAAATCTTTATTATACCATTCATGTTATGAATTAAGCATACTTATTCTCAATTATCAATATCTATTAGCCATTCAATTTTGAGAAACATTTTATGTATTGACATGCTTAACTCCACAGGTCTTAAAATGACCTAACATTTGTAGAAACAAACTCTTCAAAATTGGGCAATTAGTTTCCTTTTGCTTAGATTATTCTTCAGTGAATATCTCTTTCTTCTATCTCAATAAATAGAGGGAAGAGTAATTCCATCATATCCTTAGACTACCTCAATATCCTTCATATTAGGTTGTTGGATTGACAAGTGACCTATAGCTGCACTAGGCTGGTATTAATATCAATACTTCCAATATTTCACATTACTTGTAAGGGAAAAATACAGCACTCCATTTTACTATACAATTCAACACCAAATAAGTTAGCAAGGAAGAGCAAACAATATATTAAAAATAATTTATAAAAACAGCCTAGTCTAATTATATTTAAAGGAATGACCTTTCAAGCGACACACTCTTCTCTGGAAGGACATGTGTACTGTGACAAAAATGTGTGTGTGTGTGTGTGTGTGAAGACATCAAAAACTAAACTTCATCCTTTAACTTCCTGAAGAGTTCTGTCTCTTTACTAGGTGAAGACAAGTTGCGGTCTCAGAATGCAAGCTGCCAAGCACCATAAGCCTTGAGACTCATTCAGCAGAAAACCATGTTAGGGACATTGGCATCATATAGTTACACAGTTGGACTATTTACAGCTACCTAACAAGCAGACTAGGAAAGGCAAGCCCCGGGAGTGTCGAGACCGTCGGAACATAATTTCAGATGTGTTTAACATTGCCATGCAGTAACTTTACCTTAACAGGATTCATTTGGGAGGATGTATCTTTAGAAATAGCTCCTTTCCAGTCAAGGCTAGTCTGCATGGGATTCTGTCCAACTACAGTGCCACACACACACATTATATATTATATATACACACATATACGGTCTCTCTCT
>OMLJ01114090.1:0-21522 GCA_900302595.1 Gadiculus argenteus
TTATCTTGGGGAGAGCTATATGTCTGAACAAAGGAGCGTGTCCATATTGAGCCATTGTAATTATGGTTGCAGTTGGAGGATTTAGCTTGACAGTTTCCTTTCTTGCCTCCCGTTTATATATTCTGCGTGCATATAATAGCTATAGGTATGGAGGGAGATGGAGACGAGATCCGGTGGTAATTGCCTTAAGAGGACTACACCCTATATTCTCCCTGCCTTACCCATGTCCTATGTTCTCTGCTCCAATTCCACATTTATACACACACACACACACACACACACACACACACACACACACACACACACACACACACACACACACACACACAGGAGGATTTTAAATTACTAATCCATATTTATATTGAGTACATAAATCAGGCATCAATAAGACAATGCCATAATTGCTTAATTTAAAAAAAAGGTTTTTAATTTTAAAAATATCTTAATTCATGAACAGAAATGATTAGGTAAATATAAAAGCTGAAAAAACCAGTGGAGCCATCCATATAGGCCCACTGTTATCTATAGTTGCTGCTGGGTAGTATAGGGTCACCAGGACTGAATACATTACGCTTTAATGATCAGGATTTTAATCTATTTCCACAATTAAAGAGTTTACAATTAAATGAAAAGAAAATACCTCCATTGCAGGTTGAAATGAACGTGGCCCTTTTACCCTCCTCAACTTTTGTCCACTTCCTCTCATCAGCTGAAGTTTCCCAATCACAAAATCAATGGACGCCACAGAGAACAACGGCACACATTTAAAATGGGATTTTCATGGTCTTTGCCTACACTAATGTGTATGATATTATTTTGTGATTGAGCTGGACAGTGATGTGTGAGATTACATGCAGCAGAGGGTTCTTTGGGAGAGGTCGTGCTATAAAGCCGGGCTCATCTCTGAAGGTAAATGAGCCATTAGATTGAGTTCCCGTTTTGGTCACCCAATCCTAATGGGTCATCTGTCTCCGAGTCCTCGGGTCAATGCAGCGAAAGAGTGACTGCCAGAACGCCTTCTATTTTTAAGTGATTTGTTGCAGTGTACAAACAAATTGAGTCTAGTATATATAGTCCATTAATAATCCATTCTATAATCCATCTATAGAATTGTTAGTGTATGGGGCTCAACGACAATCTCTGCAATGGGTATAAAAATAAATATGCAGAGGATCAGTGCATTTGAGTTGGAGTTAATGACTAAAGTGGCTTTGCTAACTGAATGAATTATAGGGGCCAGAAATAGATACTATTCATTGTTTTTCATCTGCATGGCAATAATTAACAGTCAACCTTTTTTACAAATACAAACACTGTTGTTTTTATATGCGAGTGCACACAAGCTTGAATAACAAGCTCAATAAACAAAACATGTGACCTGCCTAATTCTACTTATTTGTTAATGCAATCATAGAAATACACTTGTCCCGAACTAAGTGGAACTGGTTAGCATGATAGATATAAAAGGCTTCAAGTGTATAGTATGGCAACTAAACATGGCTTAGCGGTGAACAAAGTTCACCAAGAACCATATGATCCTACTCTCTCAATCACTCGTTTCCGTTGATCCCCAGGAATGTGTTTGTTGTAAAAAGAAAGCATCTCCCCTCTTTCCCTTCCATAGGTCCTTTATCTCCTCATATCAAACACTATAGCAAACCACTCGGATCTGTAACTCAGTCTCGCTCCATGTACCCATACAATGCCCTCTTCTCCCTGACTATTTTCTAACAAGCCCACTAGGGCATATCAGTGAAAGCCTTCTGGGGCTCATTAGCTCGCCTATTGGTGTCAGAGAGCATCTGTGTTACCTATAGGCAAGCTCAAGGTAATGCCAAGCATACTTGTAGCAGGAGCCGCTAAGCTGACGATACACTGTAGGATTAACCGCAAACCAAGAAATCAGTTTAGAGTATAATTTGACACTGTGCTTGCTGATCCAATGATCCAGAAACGTTTAATCATTTGTCAATGCTCCAGACGTGAGATCTATCTCCAACCACCAAATGATTCAAAAGCCTTTGTTGACTTAAATAGGTTTCTGTGTGTCAACGGTTTCTACTTTCAACTTGTGTGTTTGCCGTTGCTATCAACAATATGTGCAAAATATTTGTTTTCACGTGAGCAGTATAAGAATCTCACACTTCTGGCCTAGGTCATTTTTCAAATATATTTTCCTTTCCCTTTCTCCATGGTTTTTGAACAGTGCTGCCCTTCGGCGAGAGGGCCTTCTGTTTGTGAAGGCATCCCGGCCCCGAGGAACCCCCAGCAATATATCTTCACCTTATTACCTCGGAACAACCGGAATCTAGCAACCGTGTTGGCTGACAGCTATTATGTGTATGTGTGTGTGTGTGTGTGTGTGTGTGTGTGTGTGCAGTGGTGTGGATGTACTCAGCCAGACAGTCGCTAACTTTTATAAATCCTGCTGCTCAGCAACTCCATGAGCATCCGAGGCGTAAACAGGAAAAGATCCGTTCCCGCTAGCTACCTCATCCCAAATTACTGTTTACCACCCAATGTGTCAAGGGTAGCTTGTTTGATTAAACTGGTGTAGCCTGGTGTCATAAAGAAAAAGAAAAACCTTGACTTAGACAGCAGCACAGGGAGGAAGGGATGGGTCGGGTCGGGGAAGTATAGTTTGGGGCAATGGCACCATTTATTTTTATTTTCTAATACAAGCTACAGCTGTGTGTGTGTGTGTGTGCGTGTGCGTGTGTGTGTGCGCGAGCGTGTGCGTGTGCGCGCTTCCTTGCAGCCTCACCTGGTAGGTGTGTGAGTGCGTGCTCGTGTCTGCCTTTGTTGTCTCATTGTTTTCCATCCATATGCATTTCTTTCTGAGTCATGTAATTGCCTTGTGGCCAGAAAGTCCTTCTCAACGTGTGCTCTGGTTCCCTCTGTTCACTCCACTTAAGTCAGAGATTTGTGGTGCACTGTGGTATTCCTCGTGCAAGGAAAACTAGCAGGAAACTGTGTACTACAGAAAGTGATTGACAATCCCATTATTTTGTCCTCTGGACTGTATGTATCATGGTGTGAACTATCAATTACTTTTTAATCTAGATCACCCAGGGTGGCAACGGGATAGCCAGGCAGTCATCCAATAGCGTGGCATTATCTCCAAGGTTTGACTCTGGGCTCTACTTTACATTACCATACAGTGACCTGAGGACGCACGCTTGGCAGTGAGCCATTCTTCACTCACAGAACCTAATTTACCTTTTGGCTACCGGCCATTTATGTCTGACCGTCATTCACACACACGCACACGCACATGCACACACACACACACACACACACACACATCCCACTGGCTTCTCATAAGGCCTGTCTGTGTCCATTGAGAAGCCCCTTGAGAAGGAGAAGGGGCTGCAAATCAGCCGCTTCTCCCTGGCTCTCTGCTTGTTATCCAGAATCTGCTTGATCTAGCACACGCACCAATCATCACAAACAGCACCTCAGAGGGAAGCAACACAAAAAGATCCATGGGCTACAGCAACAGACATTGTTTCAAGCACCGCCTTGTGACTGCGCTTGCTGCCATCGACCATAAAAGAAGGGACAACGCGTTATCCAGACTGTCATCAACACTTCGTCACAATAGACATTTACTGGTTTATACAAAAGATAAATATGAAAACATAGAGCGGCAACCATTGTGTGTGTGTGTGTGTGTGTGTGTGTGTGTGTCTGTCTGTGCATGCACACATAGTAGACAGTTACCCCTCCCCATTGTGCTATACACAAACCCTTGTTGATGATGGGATGTCATAATATTACGTTAATGAGCAGATGTAGATGTGCATTTTTCTTTTCATACCAAATGACAAACTGTGTGAAATTCTAAATGATCTGTCTTTTTCCTCGACCTTTCTCCTGATTTTACACGCTTACTTCCACATGTCGTACATATCAAATATTTCTTCTGTCTCTCGCCGATACACATTGGCTCTTCGCTGTGAGGCTAAATGAGGCAACTGCATACAGCTTTGTAATTCAACTCAAGTAACTTGAAAGCACTCCATAAAACACAAGGCCAAAGAACAGAAGGCCAATGGGCAGTGGTTTGCCTAGCTTATTTCACTTTAACCTTCATGTTTTCCCCGGAAATCTACATTAAACGCCCTGCATACTTTCAGTTTTTCAACCCTGGAAGAGGCTTTGATATTCCTCATTAACAAGTCCACTTGAAATCAGCATAACGTGTTGCTGAGGACAGGGGGACAACAATGGAGTGTGTCACAGAGAGATAATAAGTAGTAAATGATTTGTAACAGTGGGCAATATGATTTTGCGGTGGACATCTTGTGTTCCATTTAAACAGCTTTTGAATAACTCCACTGTAAATGACTATTCCACAGAGACTCTGGAATGACAGAATGATATGTCTGCAACACAATTGCACAGCACAATTATGATAAATCGAATGTACACTCCAACACTGCACTCAGAGTGGGGGACTGCTGCTTTAGTCTAGCCATAAGCAACCAGAGCTAGCTACCCGGCATGAGTGTGAGCGATCTTTGAGTGTTTCATATGTAAAAGCCGCTGTAGGGCATAAACTTACAGGGCTTGCTGTTTCGTGTACAGCATGACCACCCCCTGTCCAGAAGCAGTGTATTACCCTTCCAACATGCAGGGCTTTAAACTTAGGGCATAAACTTACAGGGCTTGCTGTTTCGTGTACAGCATGACCACCCCCTGTCCAGAAGCAGTGTATTACCCTTCCAACATGCAGGGCTTTATTCATGCTTCTCTCCCCTTCTAGACTGTTCAAGGGATTTGGGGTTAGGGTTAGCCAGAGCCAGATAGATTAGATTAATCCTCACCATGTAGGCCTAGTACTTCAGTATACTTGAGCGCATTGCTGGAATTTGGCCTTTAATTGGCCTTTGAGGGATGACTATTTCAAATCCTTAACGTTTCGTTAGCTGGTGACGCCTCATCAGATACAATGGATCGTAAAAATAAAGCATTTTTGCCGCGCCGTGTTGTGTGGAGCATGTGAGCCGGTGGCTGGGTAGAGTTCAAATTAGCAAGCGCTAAATGAGCTTTTATCCGTCTTATCTCCCTACCTGGCTCACGTACCGAATGGTAACTGGAGAGAGCCTAATTGCCCGATGCATTGGCTTATGCTTGCTAATAACGCTATCTTCAAGTACTATCTGATTTCTACACATGGAGGTCACGTTACAGAGGGCATTTAGAATATTGTATTCCATCCTGTTGGGTGTGTGTGTGTGTGCGTGCGCGTGTGTGAGGTTGTTTACCTATTATCCCCATCACTTCTGTTACCCGCCTCGCTGGCATTGAGGACTCGTCTCCTTTCAAAGTGAATAAAACATGTTGACAAGGAGGCTCAATTGGCTAAGGTTGGTTGTGATCGGAACCAAGGTTTGCTTATGAGACAGTTTAAAAGCAGTAGGTCTACTGGTGAGATATGGTTCAGGGAAGACTTTAGTTTAGCTGTGAACCATCAGAGTGTTGTTGCATTAGGACTCATGATGCAACAGCATGCAAACTGATTTATAGTAGTTATTTTTAAGGTTATTTTATGTAAACTTATCTTTGCTGACTGTGTTACAGCAAAAAATAATGTGACAAACGATCATAACAACCGAACAGTTTTTACTTTTTACTTTGTATAGTCTTATTTTGCCATGGTCTCCATCAATAGGGGACTGTGTTGGCAAACACCTTACTATTTACAAGGTTGAACTATTGAATGTTTTGTTTAAAAAAGGTCATCCAAAATATGAATATCTGTATATATTTGTTATTAAATTTATTATTTATAAGAAATAAGTTAATATACTTTGACTTTTAATCGTGTTTGCTTTGCTCATAGTATTCTCGATGTCAAACTTATTTAATTGAGCATTCATTTCACGTTAAGTTTAACATACTTTAATGCTCCAAAATAAGCTTCACATGGATGGCCAGCAAGAGTGTACATCAGCTCTTAATAATATGAAACTGTCTGTTTCACTCCGGCTTTTGCTTTGAATAATTATCTAACCAAGACACCTCAGGCACTTTACAAATGTATTGGGAGTTACTCTCCTCCTGAATTATCGTATTCCCTTAACCTCCCTTTCTAAACCTCAGTGTTTATGAGTTTGCCACCATATTTCCCTGAATCCCTGAGATCTGCAGAACATTTATTATTTTATTTATTATTGAATTAAGCAGAACATTTATTTCCAAACACACACACACACGCACACACACACACACACACACACACACACACACACACACACACACACACACACACACTCCAACGTTTTGGTTGGATTGTCTCTACAAAAATAATATTACTGGTTTGAGGCAGCTTTTAGGTCACCACTGCCAATAAAATACAAGCCCCTATGGGCCATCAATTATTTACCCATAATGGCGTCATGAAACTGATTAAATTCAGCCACAGTACCATCCGTCTTGTTCAATGGGTCTGTGAATGTGAAGTGCTGATATTCACTCATTCCAACAGTGGTGGTTCATTTATTCATATTTACCAGAGCAGATCATCAGCCAGTACGATTGAGGAGGGTTTTGAGGATTTTGAGCGATAGTTTAGTAATGCCTTCGGATGAGTCTGGATTTAGCACATTGGACGTACAAGTTGGTGGGCATACACCCACACACAAGGTTGGGCCCCCAGTAACATTGGACATACAAGTTAGTGGGAGCATACACCCACACAATGTTGGGCCCCGGGTAGAGAACATAGATGGAGAATAGTAGTGTGTTGTATTGTTATTTCACCTTTTTTTGTAAGTTAAAAAAGCCCTTTCAAGAGTGTCCTATAGGAAAGGTCAGAGTAAAGGTCAGCATGTTATTAACATTTTACATCAACAACTGCGCACCTCACTCATTATTCAAAAGTGTATAATACCCGCCAGCTATTACTCACCTGACCCTTCGCACTGGCAATCCAAGTCTCATAAAAAGGTAGTTCTCTCTATGAGTTTAATTTCCACATTTTAAACCACGCATAAGGTGATAATGCATAAGGCACCAGATACTCCATCCCACCACCACGTTATTGTGCCATTGTCTCCTGGCCGCGGCTTCCTTCCTGTCCAGTGGTTATCAGGATCTTCCTCTGGAGCGCACTTGTTGAAAGACATCACTCACAGGATGGGCCGCAGGGCTGTCAGGCTAGATCTGTCTTTGTGTGTGTGTGTGTGTGTGTGTGTGTGTGTGTGTGTGTGTGTGTGTGTGTGTGTGTGTGTGTGTGTGTGAAATCGGTTGCCATCTGTTTTTAAACTGCTTAATGGAGCATAGGTCATTAAGCAAGGGATAATGTATAGAACTCCGGTCATTATCGGAAAATAAGCCCAGACTGAAGGGGCTTATTTTTGTTAATGACAAACAATGGATAATGGCAACGTTCTATACATTATCCTGCTTATTACACTGCTATCACATGGTAGGTCTTTTCACAATTACCATTGACATCGCTTAGCAACCGAATATGCTGGGGTTGCTAAGTTACCAGACTACTTGTGGAGTGATACGAAAGACCTGAACCAGAGGCAAAAAATCAATTTCATTATATGCTTAGCAACGGTCAATTATCAAAAAATAATTGACCACCGGAAGTCGGGAAGGCCCATGCAAGTGAACGGAGCGTTCCACAGCGTTGAGAAGAGCAGTGTAATAATAGAGCATACATTCAGTCATTGTCTGTCCAACAGAGTCCCTGTAAAAGCTTCCAAAATCCTGTGAGACTGTTTGATGTATTCACGTTGCTTCGTAGGACCACTGAATTTGATTAGGAAATGACTACTGACTAGTGTGTGACGTGGCATATGATGTGATATTGTGATAGCACTTTTACAATGCTAGTTTTGCCAACTGGGTAAAAGGTCATCCTTTAGCCATGTTTAGCCCGCCCAATAGCCATGTTTGTGAAAATCACATTCAATCTTGTCGGTTGTGGTAGAAAGGTTTATAGTGTTCTAAATGTTTGACTTCTACAGCTTCTAGCTGCTATATCAAATGTAATTGTTCCTCACTTGACCATCAACGGAATCCATGATAACTAATAATAATAATTAATGAATAATAATTCATTGAACTTATATAGCGCTTTTCAAGACACCCAAAGACGCTTTACAGTGGAAGGGGGGACCTCACTCACCACCACCAGTGTGTAGCACCCACAGTAGGGTGTAATACACCCTAATAGTAGTAGTTTAGTTGGAGGCCACAAGCTGGATGCCTTAAGCTATCTAAAGCATCAGTTGTGGATGCCTCAATTTATAAACAAATGTGGTGCACAGAGGGAGGGATTATCCTTGTGTAAATAATAAAAAAAAACTGTAAGGGAAAACCTGTCTGGCAATCATATGGGACACCCTCTCTCCTTTTGTTTGTTGTGTAGCTTTGACAGCAGAACAAAGAGGGGCGTGGCTGCAAACCATTTTAGCTGTCAGTTGTTCCATTATGCTCTATTTGCATGATGCACTACACAGCCACGAGACCATTGTATATTTTTTGTATTTCAGGATACTACTCAAGGAAGATGGACTTATTTTATTAATTTCACCTGGACATAAAGAGGAATTCTTAATAAATGTCTGTTAAGTGCTTACACAATGGGGACCAAGCCAATGGCCGACTAATTGAAGGCCTTGCCTTTGCAGTATTAGGAACATGAGACCAGAGACTCTGAGAGACCGTGGCCACAATGTGGGGTTCTATGGGAATAATGACCAAAGAGAAGAAAATAGAAGTCTGAGATTTCAACCAATCTCTTACATAACTTTAATATGTCAAAATCCATATGCAACCTTGTGCAATCGGTTTTCTTTAGTACCTGAAGTCCATAAACAAGTTGTCTATAAATAGGGAATCTAACGGCTGGTTACAATATTGATGTATCACTCCTTATCACTGCCCCAAAGCAAACCTGTATCTTCTTTGTTATCGGTTATCTTCTTTGTTATCTGCGTTTAAAATGCACTTGTTTATTGACGTTTACATGTAGGTGTCTATCTCACCTGTCTTAATGCACTGTACCTCGTCCCAGTGAACCTAGTTCCCAACAGGAAAATTAAGTCTATTAATTGAGTGACTCTAGCAATAGCACTGAACTAAAATGTTTTACAAAGGTTGAACTTTGATAATTAGATTAAATATTTATTAGAAGTAGTTGAGAAAGTAGAGGAGGGTACAAACAGTTTAAAAGGCAGAGTTGAATGCAGGTCAAACATGTGCCTCGTTCAGTTAGTTACCTTTGAACTTAATCAGGCCATGGTCAAATGGCGACCGATGTTGCTAATGGATAATGAATGGTCTTCCTATGAAAAATAAGATGAAGGAATCTTGAGTGGCAGGTTCTGATGCATAGTTTGGGAAGATTGCCACATCCAAACACCGCCTTTTATCAACAGATTTGAAGATCCTTGTTAACTAGAAAGTATTAAAAGCGCTCCTTATCACCCCCACCTCACCCTCCCCCCATACAATGTTTGCTTTAACTTTATCGGGTATTGGATAACAGGCTAACTCGGGTAGGGTCACCAGCCTTCCACAGTCTGATAATGGAAGCCTGTCTGATGGCTTACATTTCATTTCGACCGTTGTCCTAGGTCAAGCGGGAGGTGGGAGATGTCAGCATCCTGGTCAACAATGCTGGCATCGTGACCGGCAAGAAGTTCATGGATGCCCCTGATTCCCTGATCGAGAAGTCCATGGAGGTCAACACCATGGCTCACTTCTGGGTCAGTATGGGACTGGGCTGACTCTAGGGTGGGGTTGCTAAACCGTTTTGGCACTGTGGTCTGCTATGCAAAGGAGTAGTCTTTCCATGGCAGGGTATTTGTACTGCGTGACCCGCACTATGACCCGCACTAGCGTAGCTCGGCTGGCTGCGAGGCGTGAGTGGGAGGGGTTTTAGGAATGTCGGTAGTACGACTCTTTCAAACAAAGTGAGGAGAATTGGCTGGCAAGTATTTTATATTTCTAAAATATATCCCTTAAAGGATGTGATTAAATGTAACATTATTTAAATCACTCGCTCACCATTGGCTATAGTTATGCCCTAAATGTAAATGTAAATGTAGTTATATCCAGGTCATTTTAAGCTACACGTTACTTCAAATGTTAGACACCAGTCTTTTCATTTGGGTAACTATAGTATAGTTAATGACACCCATTTTCTCATTGCGCTGTTAATGTTATTAGGTACAATACAGGGTTACAATTAGACATATGTGAGGGCCCATGGCCCACTGATTGAGAACCACTGCTCTAGGGTGTAGGCCCTTAATTGTTGCAAAACCAAATGTCATAAAAAGGAAACGACAAAGTTCCTACAAGTCTAAATAAGGAAATGATAAAAGCAAATGGGTTTAAAGTTGTTTGCTGTTGCCATGGACCCCAACCATTTGAAACTGCTGTGCAAGCCTTTTCACACGCTGTGAAAAGGCTTGCTTCTTTTATTTTTTTTGCTGCTCCCTGACTAAACGCTACTTGGAAAGCCTTGTGAGCTCACCCAGATTCAACACCTAAACGCCACCCAGCAGCATTGACTACTTAAATGTGGTTGCAGAGGTGAAGCAAAAACATGCTGTAATCTGAGAAAAAACTTCCACATTTCTGTTTATCTTTTAATATTCAGTTTTATCTTGGCGGAACAGTTTTATTGCTCCATTGAGTTCCACACTGTGCTGATTTGATCCTATCATTTTTGTTATCTTGGGAAACCTTTCAACAGACCCTAGACCAGTCCTATTGCGGAGGGAAACGGAATGTGACCTCACAACACTATGTTGAAATATTAATTGAGATATTTAGATTTTCTTTGATGAATTATTGATTCATCTTAGCAGGACTTTGTGTCTTGCTGTTATAGTATACTATATACAGTATACAGTATGTATAGTATATACTGTAGTGATGTTCAGATCAAGATCAAGGCGTGTCCCGTACAAGCCTTCACTCTCTAATGGCTTCTTCTCCCGCTCTGCAGACCTACAAGGCCTTCCTGCCAGCCATGATCGCCAACAACCATGGACACTTGGTCTGCATTGCTAGCAGTGCTGGACTCATAGGAGTGAACGGATTGGCAGGTTTGTGTTTTGGGTACAGCCACGTGCGTGTGTGCGTGTGTGTGTGTGTGTGTGTGTGTGTGCGCCACGTGCGTGTGTGCTTTCCCATCTCAACCATGTCGATTTGTTAGCCGTGTTCATTGAGAAACACTCGGTCAACTCCAATTATGGTTGAATGACTATTAAATGCAGTAAATGGCAGGTCAAACAGAAACTCAGTCCACTGCATAACATCTACAACTATAGAATCAATGTTTAGGTAGTTGATTGTGGACTTTCAGGAATGAACTTGATTAATGACAATGGGTACTTCAGGTAAAAGTCTAAAATTATTTATAGCCGTAGCCCCTCGACACTGTGTCGAGGTGCTACGGAGACGGCAAGGGCTGTGATTGGTCCTCCTAACAAAATAATTTCCCCAGTTTGACATTAAGGACAAATAAAACACCAAATAAGATTTGAAAAGCTTTGGAAGTTTACTTCCAACACTATTTACATGGTTAGTAGTCAACATATAAGATCGATCTGCAGCGCACTGCAGCTAGGGTTGCCAGATTTGGGCCATATTTCCCGCCCAATCTGGCAACCCTAGCAGCAGCGTGCTTTAGCTAGGGGTTGCCAGATTGGGTGGGAAATATGGCCCAATCTGGCAACCCTGGCGGTGAATTGCGTTGCGTCTCCGACATCCCGACGCAGAAGTATGAGGGCTCGAGGGGTCTGGGTAGTGAAGGAGTCGGATTACGGATGACGGAGTCTGAGAAGTATAAACTAGGCGTAACAGTATGTCAACCTTTGTCCTCCCCCACACAGACTACTGTGCCAGTAAGTTTGGCGCCGTGGGCTTTGCCGAATCCATTTCATTGGAGCTCATCGCCACCGGCAAAGATGGCGTCAAGACCACCATTGTGTGTCCCTACTTCATCAACACCGGCATGTTCGATGGATGCCAAACCAAGTAAGCAGACGTGGGAATGTGTATTTAAAAAGAAAGTGTTTGTGAAAGTGTTTTAAGTTACCCCTATAAGCCTGTTCAGCTCTCAATCAGTCTGAACAGAACTTTCAGAGGTGGCTACATTGGTACTTGAATCAGTCAATGTATTGCCTTTGCTGTGGTGATGATTGGAAGTTATTTTCCCCTCAGTTGCACAACAAATGAAAAAAATGACACGAACAGCAGTTGTTGAAAGGCCAATAGTGTTTACTATTGTGTACTTTATTTTTTTGTGCTATCTTTCCCGTTTTAATCTCTGCTCCCTGGCTCATTTTATGACAAAGATAAGGGTCTTCCAGTGTCTTCCAGTGTTTGGCTTTTTCTATATTTTATCTGTGCCACGTGTGCGCATCATATGCAATAAGCAGGTCGTCTCTGACTCATGCCGGTGAGCTCTGTAGTGCTCTTCAGATCATCGTTATCGAGCCCTGACGTCGCCATAAAATGTTATGGAGCACTGCCTCTGAACAGTTTATTATAAATTAATAAAAAGTACTCTCGTCATAGTTTTTACAGCTTTTCTCGACCGTTTGCATTTATCTTGCAGTTTAATTTTCCTAATACACCATACAGAAAGTCGAAATGATTGGTATTTAGAAACGGCTATTATTATTATTATTTGTATTTTATTGTAATAATTAAAGGCACCATTTGTTAGTTTAAGTGTCCTTTAGCTTTGTGTTCATCACTTCATCACTGATGTGGGGTCAGTGAGATGGGGCCCTCTGCTCTGCAGTAAACTGAAGAGGCCTCTCTGCACACAGACTGAACAACCTGAACAACCTAACACGGCAAACAACCTAAAAATTATATTTTCGAACCGGACTGACCTAGTGCCAGGATCCTTCCTTGTCATTTTAACTGACTTAAGCTGCCGCTGAATTAACTTGCAAAAACGTGGGCATAAAATGTGGCTAAAATTTGTATTTTCATTACATATAACTGCGCCCTTGTTGCTAAATCCAGCAGCTTTTATACAAATATACCTCTGACCTTATTCCTGTCTGAGTGAATGGACGTGTTCCCGCAAGAATTTGAGAGATTTTTTAAATTATTTTAAAAACATAAGCACTGGCCAATTTGAGATGAAGGAAAACTGACAAAGAAATAGTTTATTTTTTCCTTCCATGTTGTGACACATGAGAAACTGATGGATAGATAGTATGTGAGTTGGGACCATGAATAAAATCAACAAATGGAAAACCATTGCCCAAGAGCTCTCCTTGTCAGAAGATATTCAAATGACACAGGTGCATTGTGGGAATAACCAAAAGAGCCCGGGGTAATATCAGGAAGGTGTGACAGACTTTTGCTTGTCTCATGTTTGTCTTTCGCCATCCATCAGCACTCTGCCCTCACATCATGCGCTCTCTGCATGCAGTCATTCAAATACCTCATCGTTCACCTCCACCTCTCCATTCATGCATCCTTTCGCCGGACACTTAACAGCCCAGAGCTACTGCAGCATCTCTCGGTGCTGATGCTAAACCAAGGGCCTGTCACTTTCTGTCAGTCAGGGTCAAATGTTCAACAAGACTGTTGAGTCTGCTCACCACAAGTGGGTTGTTCTGCAGTGATGTGTCGTCACCTATGAATGCTTTTCGTTTGTTTGGTTTATGAATATGTGATGTATGTTTTTGCAGTAGTACAAGTTATCTGGTTAACAATAGGTTGGTTTCACTAGAACTCTGGGTGAAACTGAATATTCTGGTACGAACATATTTCCTGGGCCCTAAAAATCGCATTCACTTATTTTCGTTCTATTCTATCTATTTCGTTCACGCATTGACTTTTGACCCACTTAAGGGTGCTGCAGATAAGATTAAAGAGCTATCATTTGAGTGTAATTTGTAATAAATGCCAAAGCCATTCGTCAGCTATTTGTGAGTGAAAAGCTCTGCGCTAATATCTGTTCCGGTTGACTGCTTCTGTATAAGACAATATAGATTTCAGACCACTCCCGGGGCTGATTTCTGACCATTCACGGCCTCGCTTCCCTGATATATTCCCTGAATCAATCTTTCCATCACATGCGTTCACACAGTGATACCGTAGCTCCACCACGGGTGTGTGAGTGAAACGCTTCTCAGTGGCGGTGAAATGTAGAGGGAGAGGGATGCTGCATTCTTTATTTCTTCTTTTGCGGCGTCTCCTCTCTCTACCTACAGCAGCTTCAATCCCTCACGAGGCGTGGAGTAAGGGCTGCAGATGGACTGGTGTATTCATTGAGAGTAGGATTTGTATAGGTGCTATTCCAAGTCGCCGATGGGGGGTTATTCCATTTCGTTTGGTTCTCCTGCTGTGTCAAACCCCTCTACTCGGAAAATACGCGTAATAACCAATTGCGGACCTAAGCTGTGAACTTGATTGGTGTGCTGATGAATGAGAGACACTTTGCATGCTGGAGGTTTGATGAAATCACATGTGCTCGACGAATCACATGGCCTCCAGCTTGCATCACGTTGAGCCCAGATCCATTGTGTAAACATTTCAGAAAGATGGTGGACTATTATATAGAAGTGACATACTTGTTTGTTAGCCAAAGGCATAGCTATGTCTACCCTAGAAGTACAACAAAGGAGAAGTAAAAAGCCTTTTCCCAAAGTCTCCTTTTGAGACCATCCTATGCAATATCTCATTTTTGAAATGGCTAATTATTAGCATAATTGATCAATTGATTAATATAGTTCAATCGTTCAATCAATTGAACTATATTATGCTTTAATTGCCTTGAATTCAAATGTTACCTTTTAAAGATTTTGGAGCATTATAGATTATCCTTTAATTGCCCAAAGCATAATATAGATGTGTAGAGAAATCCCACTTTATTGTTGGTCATCATGGTAAAGTATACATTTTTTTTATTATTCAGACTAATAAGAATTCTGTTGGATTCTTATTGGTCTGTTTGGCTTTTATGGGTTACTGACACTCTTCAGTCATTATTTTTTCTAGCTCCTCCGCCATCTGTTAAAGTAGAGTGACGAATTAATAGAATATTCAAGATTCAAAAGTTTTTATTTGTCATACACATACAGGATATGCAGTGAAATGTTTGTGTGACATGCTCAGTATTTACTGTGCTTAAAAAAAAAAATACAATAGAAAAATAAATAAAATATAATATAAGTTTTAACAAATTAATAATAATATAAATGTATGTAAAAATGAGAACTGGACGAACAAGATGTGCAATATGACCAGGGTTAGAGCAGGGGGAGTGTCCAGTGGTCCGGTATCACTGACCCTTGGCATTTATTCACTATTCTTTGTCATTTATCAACCTCTTTGTCTTTTTCAGATGGCCGAGGCTGTTGCCCATCCTGGACCCGGAGTACACGGCCAAGAAGATCATCCGGGCTGTTCTTACTGACCAGGTCTTCCTGCTCCTGCCCAGGAGCATGTACATTATCGCAGGACTTAAGAAGTCAGTCAATATTTCTCCTCGGTTCTTCTTGTTGACGATGTCTGCTCTGTGTGTTTCCGCTGCTATGCTATGCACGCAACAGCTGTATCAAATGCATAGTCGAGTGTCTCTTGGGTAACACTCCACATCTGTTTTATAATCTGTCTGAGGGTGCATTCCTGAAGTCTCCCACGCACCTTAAATTATGAGACATGATAATTTGCCCCCCTGCCAAGGGGCCGAGATCAGCCTGCTTGTGAAGGGTGGACGAACAAGGCCAGCCAGCTTACCTTGCTGTTCTCATCCTCAACATTTGTCCCCTCGCCAGCCCTGAGGCCTTTGTGCATGAAGCCAGGCTTCTTCCTTGTTGAGAACACATTACATATCCACACCTAGTCAATAACTACAAAAGAAAAGAATTATAAAGCCTGTTTGTATTGTGTGATTGTCCCAAAACATCTGGATACGTTCTCTTGTTAAGGTTTTTAAAGGTACAAATTAGGGCTGCACAATTAATCAAATTTTAATCACAATCACAAATTTGCGTGATCAAGCGATATTTCGAATGCATCATTCTGTTCATAGAACGCTCCGTCAAAGGTTGTTTTTTTGTTTTTGTTTTGCAAAGCCAATCTAGCACTCCTCAGAGTGATAGAGAAAACACTCTCTTTAAGCCTCTGATGCGGAATTTACACCGCAAGCGAGAGAGAGAGACGTGAGCGTAATGTAGGCGTGTCAATTCACACCGCCGCCGTTTGAATGTTGTATAGGCTCTTTCTTTATAACAAGCACAACCACCAAAACTCCCGGAGTGGCTGCGGCCCCGGTCCGCGCTGAATCAACAAATAATAGTGATAATTAATCGTGATCTCAATATTGATACAAATAATCGTGATGATCATTTTGGCCATAATCGTGCAGCCCTAGTACAAATCCATCTATTCTATGCATGTATAATCAGCTGATTGAAGTAGCCGTGCAGCCGACCGGCTTCATAAACGCTTGGAAATAGAAGTGAATCGTAAAATGAAGCTTTGGTCGGCCGTGAGACGGGCGTAGAACGCTGCCGGTGTAACAGTGCACTAGTTTGAATGGAATTCTATCGATAGCTGAAGTCGGATGTCTGACGGCCGACTAAAAAACACTTCTAATTAGCAGGAAGCACCATATGGATGTGAAAGTAGTTATGACGAGCCTATGTGACAATACGACTTGTTTTGGTTCAAATCAACAAATAATAGTGATAATTAATCGTGATCTCAATATTGATACAAATAATCGTGATGATCATTTTGGCCATAATCGTGCAGCCCTAGTACAAATCCATCTATTCTATGCATGTATAATCAGCTGATTGAAGTAGTTCCTTTTAGTATAACAGACAAGACCCTAGACTGTAAAGCAAGCAAAAGGAGCTGCTTTGCTTGGCACCACCCTCCCATCTTATTAATGCTAAATCCTACACTCCTCTACACTTTTTCAGTTCTCTGTGGCACTTTAATTTGTATTTAATTTGCATAGATCACATACTTTTGGGTAGTCTGAATTTCTAGACAGAATATCACCCTCATCATCATAATTTATTTGATTGGTAGCGTTAAGTATTTAAAAAACATAGTTTCAATCACACAAAGCCATTTACAATAAGCTCTCATTTAAGGGAAATGTATGTTACAAATCTAACCCTTATACTCAAAAGGAGTTCATTGGGGAATATTGCAAATGGAGGAAATCTGGAAATCTGAAACATATCTTAAAATTAACTAAATGCATTGGCGCCCTGACTTCATTTAGCCATGGCCTGCTTAGAATTGTGTCCCTAGGCTTTGTCTCAGATTGATCACAAAGCCATTGGTGCTTTTCTATAACAATGGCACTATTATTCCTCACACTTAGTACACTATTTCCACCAGTCTGTTCTGAGGCAATGCCTTTACGGGTCTCAGGGGAAATTGGTTCTGATAGAATCATGTATACTGTGCAGACTTTCTAGAGGGATAAATGTGGTCACCATTTAGTTCCGAAATATTGACATTTACACTTTGGTTTCCAAAGGACTTTAGCTTATGGCCTGAAAGGTTTCAGGCTATTTTGTGTGTAGAAAATTGCCTCAACTTTCTTTTGAAATGTGTGTGTGTTTTTCCAAAAGCTTTTTTGCAATGGCTGCATCTAGCTGAAGCAGTTTGGTAGCCCGGGAAGACAAGGAAAATGCATGACTGCTGGTCAGTCTGAGAAATTGAAGTCTGTGTGTTAGAGAGATGCTAAAAATAGTGTCTTTTATAATTATCGCTATTAAGTGTATTACGATACACAATTGCATTATTTATCGTATTATTTATTATAATCCAAAAATAACATTGTACTATCGACCAATTGGTGGGTATTCCAATAATATCTGAGGTTTTTTGGACTACCATCGTCAACTGGCTACCTGGCCGTTGACGACCATGCCAATTTAACTATTCTACATGGCCTGCCTTTTGCTGGCGCCATTTTCTGTTTACTTGCATGTAGTGTACAGGTATAGTATGGTAGATCCATTCGGATTCAGGGGTGAGGCGGATACTTGGTTGAATTATTAATTTGGTTCAGTTAGCATTCACACTGGACTTTGCTAGCCGTACCAAAGGTTGTGAAGAAACGTCTCCCGTCCTGTAGTCTAGTTCAGATCAGGTTCTCCCCTATAGCAAACCAAATGGTCCTTCACTCACAGGCGGGCAGGGACCTCCGTTTTCAAGCGGACCAGAGTTAGTTTGTTTGGTTCCGACCAGACTTTGAGTGTGAGAATGAGTGTTCCCACCACCGCAAATGAACCATACATCAGAGGAAACGCTCCAGTGTTGGATTTGAAATGGACCAATCGGCCCAGGTGTCAAAGCCAATAGACCCGTCATGGCCTTTGCCCCACTTACGTGCTGGAGTTTTTTTTTCTATCACAATAGTACCATGTAGCCCTTGAGTGCCATGTTATCTGTTCCAGAGTTCAAAGTAGAAGAAGTGGGCAGAACCCACCTTTTTTGTCAATACTGTCAAAACTGCTGGCATTAGAACAATGTAATCCTTTGATTATGTGCATTTTGTAGCTATGGTTATGTACCTACTTTGTATTTTAACCATTGTCAATGTGCTTTTAACCAAGTGGTCTATAACAACATTTTTACAGTTCAACTGTGAGGGACATAGACATCATTCACCAAATGATGTCTATACAAACTGGCATAGTTTGTATCATAATTTGGTGAATGATCTTTTTATCTCTTCTGATGCAATAGTCTTTAAATTACATGCACAAAGGGTTGGTTTGCACTTTAAAAAAAAGTGTGTATTAACTGACTTATACTACTGTATAAGATACAAGGTTTGGATTAGAGCAATGGTAACTTGGTAGAAGTCCTGCCCTCTCCCTCCCATCCTACTACCTCCACTAGCAACCTAAACTGGAAGATATCTACCCTCCTCTGTGGCTACCTGGGACATTACCAAAGAAGACTCAGGACTGGCTAAACTTCACTAAGGGGCTGTCCTGTATGTGGTTGTAACAGGCTAAATATTGTGTAACTTCACGGGTGCAGCACTACTTGGTGGATTGTTTTGGTGATGGCAAAATGTATATTCACAATCTGAGGGGAACCGTTTTCATGGGCAGAATATACCTACACCACCGATGTCCCTTGTTGGTCCACCCCCCTCCATTAGTTTGTATTTATAGTCTTACGATGGATATAGTATCTGCAGCTATGTGACTGTGACCCTTGGCACAGATTCTTTGGAATATCACGCCAAGATCAATGTTTGGAATCGTAGGCAGAATTAGTTCATAAAATTCTGAACGATGTCTTACCTTGTTCCTGGGGTTGCGCTTATTTTTTATGCCTTGACAAAACATAAATCAAAATAAATATTTTTTTGTAATTTTTTTTTAACAATTAACATTACACTAATATTTGCTATTTTAATTTAGACCAGGCTAGCCCGAAATGTTGCTTGTACAGGCAACTACTCATTTAGGTCAACATCGTTTGGAACCCTTACTTGGTATATGTTTGACAAAGAACTGCACTACCTCAACTCATAATTAAATCACCAGTTTGGGGTGTTTAGATTTCACAATGATACTTACTTTCAATTATTAATTTGTATCTTCACTAACTCTACAAATGATCAGCGCCAATCAGTGTAGGTAAGGTTTTCAAGTGTTGCTTCTTTGGGTTCGTGTTCTATGCAGCAAATAATTGTGGTTAAAGAGATATGCAAGAATTAGGTAACTGTCTAAGATGGCCATATTTTCTGTGGGTTATAATAATATATACAGGTAGTATACTATTTTACTACTAACCCTAAAGTCTTGTGTCATTGCCCCAACCTGAGTGCATCCTCAAACACAATTATTTTGATTTCGCAGTCTGTTCTAGAAACTTGGTGGTCTCTGATTGGTCCTCAGTCATGCCACGCTGTTTCTCTGTTCAAACAGTACAACTGCGGGTTGCTCGTATTCTTGGCTGCCTTCGATAGTGAATATAAGGATTGTCATTTTCTATTATATTTATTTTGGTATCAAGATGAGCTTACTTGCACTGTTGATTTGTTTCCCTTTAATTGCTGAAGATGAGATGGTGTGACACAGATATCTGGTTCTCCTTTTTGTTTTTGTTTTCTTGGTCCATTCCTCTGAGCAAGGAGCCATTACTCTCCATGAGAAAGCTTTTTGTCTCTGGAACCAGCCTGTCTCCCTTTTAGAATTTGCAGACAGAGCAGTAAGAAAAAATGACTTCATTGATCCCTGTGCATTAGCGCAACTTGTATTCTTGTTCTGAGAAGAAGGCTGTTGCTGTAGATTAATTATCGGCAGAGTCAAATGTAACACCACTCCTTCTATGATAGATTTACTCTAATTTGAATGACTTATTTTTTATTTATCAAATCCATTTCACATCAGCAGTGTAGTAGACCTTTATATTACAGATGTATGAAGAGTGTTTGTATTTGGGTCCATCAAAACAAGCCGATTGACAACACCCTGTCCCATAATTAACTGTAAATGGCCCTTAAAATGCCCCTTGATCAGCTTCATGCTTTTAATGTCTTTAAACTCATCCAATTCTGCTGCGAAAATGGTAATACCACACAGCAGCAGGTCTTAAGTGCCCCGGCTCTGCCAACTTGGGCCGGTCATTGGGGTTGAAAAATGAAATCCCTAAAAGCATCTTTGGAGAGGCGATTAAAAAAAACCCTGAGGGAATGAGATGTGTGCACAAAGGGAAAGTGACCATTCCACAGAACGATAAACGGTCACATAAAAGTAAGGTCTACTACACGCATCAACCCATCCCAATAATCCTCAAACATAACGGTTATTGTTCACTTCCAGCAACTATAAAACCTTCATTTTATCATTGCCGCTTGCATTCCATGAACATTACTGCACTTTCACAACAGCAAATTGAATCACAATGGTTACTCTCAGAAGGCACGGATGGGACATTTTATTGTGTATGATGTAGATATTTTGTAGTGTTGCAAACTCATTATTATGCTTTTATTTTTCAACGCCATCACCTTAACAATCCTCCGTCGCCATAACCGATGGTCTATGAGGTAAAGTGTTGGCTACCTTGTTTCGCTCCACTCTGTGCCTTCATCATACATCTGGGCTCAGGGAGCTTGACGAGCAGCATGTGTGTGATGCCATGTGCACGGTCTCCAGCTTGGGGACCTGGGGAAGAGCTGGGGACGGCCCTCCTGTCGCTCCGCCGTACCGTCTGCTGTGCATGCACACACTTGCCTACTTGATGACTACCTCTCCTTACGCAGCGTTCTTGACGGGAGGCTGCGCATATGTTAGTACTAACTTATTACGAAAGCAATGTAACCCTTTTGGGGACAGCACTTGTGGTTGTGCACACATGCATGCACGCACACCCAATGGGTTGCTTAACAGAGGCCATCTGGAGTGGCTAAGGAGCGCTAACAAGAATCGCGGTTAATGATTGAAAACGCCGGTGTTGCACTCGGTGAGGAGGTAAACCAAGGCAGGATTGGGGAACTACAGGACTAGTTTTTCC
>OMLJ01114091.1:0-12945 GCA_900302595.1 Gadiculus argenteus
GACCAGTGACAGTAGGTTGAGGAAGAGGCCTGAGTGCTTGCGGATCAGGTTGTAGGCCTGAGAGCAGAGGTCCACAAACAGCTGGAAGCGGCTGGTGGGCCGCTCACCGCCGTTGATGACGTAGGCCATGTCGGAGGTCAGGACAAAGGGGGCGCGGTCTCTGAGGGTCAAAGGTCAGGACACCCGGTTCATTCATGCTCAGCCAGTCCAATGATTCACCAGGGAGATGAACGAGTGCTCGAGTGAATGTTCATGTACTCATTCAGCCATGTATCTCCACCTTGCCTCCACCTCAGTCTGGTAGTTGCAGTAACTACATCAATGTTTCTGGTTTGATTTAATCTCATATGGTCAAAGTGCCCAGCGCCTAGGCCTGTCGCGATAAGCAATAAATCAATTAATCGCACAATAAATTAAAATGAGCGTGATAATTTTGCCGGCCGCGATAATTTCCATTTGCATGCTTATTTGTTTTCCTCCTGTCTCTCTCTATCAAAGACACTGGATGACCAGTTGTCACTCTGGTGCCTCCTCGTGACGTGTCGGGTCACTAGTCAGCCGTGTGTGTGGAGGTGGACCCCTCGCACTGCAGAGTGCAGCATGAGAGCAGAGTGCAGCATGAGAGCAGAGCGAAGGCAGAGAGAGGAGAGATCCGGACGGAGAACAAACACGGCTAATAGCCGTGTTTGTTCTCCGTCTAATAGCCGTGTTTCAGATCGCATGCAAATGCGATCTGAAACATGGTGGCTGAAAATGGTTGGAAAGGTGAACGCGACAGCTGCCGTGTGGGAGCACCTCGGGTTCAAACCGAATGACCGTGGTGAACCACTTAACCTGTGCGAGCCGGTATGTCACATTTGTTGTAAAACAATAGTAACTAAGGGCCCTGACAGTCAATGCGAGTGACGCGAGTGACGCGAGCGACACGCGCAAACGACGCGAGCGACGCGCTCTCTTTCATAGTCAACACAGCGACGCAAGCGTCAGGGGCAATCCGTGAAATGCACTAGAGCGCCCATGCAACAGGTGGCAGCAGAATCACCGGTGACTTGCGGGGGACGTCCTGGGTGACATTCCGGGTGAAAGAATGTATACTTGAAAGAATGTACAATACTTGCAGTATCGCCCCCACCGACAACGCGTGGTATTGCGTGCGTCGGCGCGTCGCGTATCAAAAATTGGGACGACACGTTTTGCTACGATTTGCTTTGATGCGTAACGATGCGTAGCCTTGCGGACGCGTATGCGTAGCGATGCGTTGACTATGTCAGGGCCCTAAACGCGCCAATACCTCGAACATGTAACTGCACCGAAAGCACAATCACCCGATGCAGTTTACCAGCTGGGGAAAAAATCACAACAGAAGAGGCGTCTTCGTCTTCCCGACAGTCCAAAATCACTGGGGCGTTTATTTATTTCGGATATTTAAAATGTCCTCCAGAGTTAAATATTCTTTAGAAATAAAAGTTTTATGATCTTTCAAAGGGTGTAGGCCTACTTGCATTATTGTGCTATTATCATTATATTAGTTGAAAATTGTCTCAAAACGGCAATATTATCGCTTCACGCATCACGATAATTTCTGGGACAATTTATCGCCCAGCAAAATATTTTTTATCGCGACAGGCCTACCAACGCCTCTCCCCCTGGTTTGTGGTCAGACCTCAGCGAGCCTCACCTCTTGAAGCTCCCGAACATCTGGGCATGGCCCAGGAACTTGCCGAAGTCGATGTGGAACATGTGTCCGGAGGAGCGCAGCATGATGTTGTCGTTGTGGCGGTCACAGATGCCGAGCACGTAGGTGGCCACACAGCAGCCAGCACACGAGTAGATGAAGTTCTCTGAGGCCTGGGGGACAGAGGACACCTGTTTCACCTGCTCTGTAACTAAACTGTACAACATTGATAGAGAAGAATGTATTGCTTGTGCGGATGTGGATGTGTGTACGTGCAAAAATTATGTATTAGTGGAGTTGAAAAACCATGCACCCTCCTCAGTCTATCACTAGGTCTACCAGTAGGGTTACCGGGTCTACCAGTAAGTCTACCAGTAGGGCTGTCAGGTCTACCGGTAGGTCTACGAGGTCTACCAGGAGGTCTAGCAGGTCTACTAGGAGGCCTACCAGTAAGGCCACCGGGTCTACCAGTAGAGCTACCACTATGTCTACCAGTAGGCAATAGGGTCTACCAGTAGGTCTATCATTAGGGCTACCGGGTCCAACAGTAGGTTTAGTTTAGTTTATTTGTTTAGGACAAATACAACATCTGTGCAAGGCAGGAGCGAAGCCTATGCAGGCTTGTACAGAGTTCCACGCCTAAGGTTTACCAGTAGGTCTAGGCCTACCAGTAGGTCTACAAGACCTTTGAGACTCTTTCAGTACTGTATGTGTGTGACAACATAAATATAAATATTATAAATCATAAATATCATAAATAATAAATATTATACAAATATAAAATGTTCAGCTTTGCAAGCGCTTCTCTCGCTCTTGATCCAGCTGTTTTGTTTTTGCATGAAAACCAATTAGATAAAAGAAGAGTAGGTAAGTAAGGGCGCGTAACGGTCACAAACGTCAGCATATGACTATACACAGCATAATAGCCAGCATGGTGGAGGCGCCACGTAAAAAGGCAAACATTTTCATTCAGAATGGGAATAGGAATTTATCTTAACTTTAGTGAAAGACAAGAGTGTATGTATGTTGTGCCACCAAACACAAGCACTGTCTGGAGCAGCACAACACCAACCACTCAAAATTCAAAGACAGCTACCCGCGAAAGAGCGCAATCCGTGCAAGGGAAGTCGGGGTTGAAGGCCCAGCAATCGTTTTTCACAAAACCGCATTCTCTGCTGTACCGCTTGGCCCTGCAACAGTGACAGGTGGGGTAGGGTCGAGTCACCCTACTGTCAGAGGACGTGGATTGACAATTATTAAAGGACTTGTCATTCTGTTAATATTTTTCACTGGATGTTATGGACACAGCTTGTTGTATTTGTCAGAACGGCTTTCCAGGATTCTACAACAAAGGAGGACTTCCACACTCTTTTGCACTTAAAGGAGAGAACAAGAGGTGAGGATATTTACAACAAGTTTTAAAAATATGTCCACGATAATGATATCCCCATTCATAAACTGGTGGCAATTATTACTCATTGGGCCTTTGCACTGTGCGATGTGCACACTGGTTTTATAGGACTGTCATAATGATCAGGATTTTGTGAATTATCACTGTGTGATTCAACAGCAGGCCTTAGCTGGGAAGGTTGTCTCATGTTATGACAGTGGTGGTGAAACTGGTCAACTCGAGTTTAGCAAAAGGACTTCAGCACCGCTTATTCAAGGCGTTATTGGATGAGCTTGATGCCGCTTACGGAGACCTACTCCTTCATGCTGATGGAACGAGGAGCACGACAAACTGTCAGATGATGCGCAGGTTACTGGACCTGGGGTTTCTGACAGACCTTACGGCAAAACTAAACACACTCAACAAACAGACACCTGCCCCACATGATAAACGCAGTGAATGCGTTCAAGGCCAAGCTCTGTGTTTGGACCCCACAGCTAAAGAACCGCTGACGCTAAGGGCTGATACACTTTCCCAACCCAGAGGAATTGTCACAGGCCCTCGGGGACAAGGATGCGTTTCACCCTGAGCAGTATTGTGCTCACCTGGACAAATTGAGCAGATAGCAGTCAAATTCCAGTATTCCAGTATCCAGTAAAGTATTTGCTTTGCCAATTGGAGTTGACATGGAGATGTTTGATTTGCAAAATGACAGAGCTGAAAGTCAGATCAAGGGACAGTGACTTTTGGAGACTTGTCAGCAGAGAGAGATATCCTCTCCTCACAACATGTGCACTATGAGCAAGTGCCTACTTTGGATCCACTTAGCTCTGTGAAATGGCGTTTTCACAAATGAAAATAATCAAATCCAAACACAAGAGCTGCCTCACTAACAGACACCTCACAGACTGGCTGTCTGTAGCTCACACACAATATTCAGTCACAGCCATCACACTGACTTGATTGAGTAGCATGACTGCAAGAGTTTTTCCTTCTGATTACATTGTAAATAGTGTTTATTATCATTGTTATTCTTAAGTATGTTTTATTTTTAAGTATGTTGTATGTATTATTTTCGTTGTTGTTACTATGAATTAGCCAAATAAAAAGTTGGTTTAGACAGTGAAATGCTACAGTATGGTTAAAACAGTGAAAGGCTACAGTATGGTTTAGACAGGCTGTACCATGTACCTTGTCATACTCGTCCTCCGCAGGGTTGTACTTGCGGAGCCACTCGGCCAGGGGCTTGTCCTTGAAGGAGCCGGTGACTCCATACTCCACCTGGATTTTCCTAAGGGTGTCTGAGGACGGCACCAGCTCCACCATGCCTGAGGGGAGAACACACTCTCATCATGTGATCCCCTCATCTTCTGTGTGCATGTAGTGTACGCTTTATCAAACACCAGGCATCCACTGGGAGGATGGGGTGCTAAATGAGTGATACACGGGGAGGACAGGGTGATAAATGAGTGATACCACAGCAATGGGATGATGAAGTGGTAAATGAGTGATACATTAAGAGGATGAGTGAAAAAGGAGTGATACATTGGGAGGAAATTGTGATAAATGAGTGATACACTGGGAGGACAGGGTGCTAAAGGAGTGATACATTGGGAGGATGGGGTGCTAAAGGAGTGATACATTGGGAGGATGGGGTGCTAAATGAGTGATCCACTGGGAGGACAGTGTGCTAAAGGAGTGATACATTGGGAGGATGGGGTGCTAAAGGAGTGATACATTGAGAGGATGGGGTGCTAAAGGAGTGATACATTGGGAGGATGGGGTGCTAAAGGAGTGATACATTGGGACGGTGCTAAAGGAGTGATGCACTGGGAAGATGGGGTGATAAATTAGTGATACCAAAGCATTGCTTGACTTCTAGAAGGAACATTATATAATTTGTAGTCTTCTGTAAATTGCTGTTATGTTTAGCTTACATAAATTACCTATTTGTGTGTTTCTTTTCGGAGTAGAGCACATTCTAGACCTTGAGTCTAGAAGGACACTAGTCTCTAATATTTTATACTCTTAAAGATATTCTACTTTAAAAATACTATTTTTTTACAATGGAAGTCAATGGGAGGACAGCGGATCCGTCCGTCCATTCTCTGACACTTACTACTTCAGACTTCCTAACTTGGGCAATTTTCCATTGTCAAGCTTCGTTCAAACGTTTAACAAATCAACAGACTTGTATATTCAATAATCTGGAAACAGAATGTCGATTACCTTGATACTTTTTTCATAATCACAGTTTATCTACTGCTTTTTCAGTTGGCTCATTGATTTACGCTGAGGTTAGAGACCGAAGACGTACAGGCAGTGTTGCCATATTGGGCAGTTTTCCCCCCTCAATTGCACTACTTTTTACGACGTTCAGACAGCGTTGCCAGATTGGGCGATTTTTCCCGCCCAATTGGACTACTTTTAATCACGTTAGGCTGGAATAATGAGCATTAGGCGAGTACATACAATTTCGGGTGGATTTAAAAAAAACTGGTGGGATTATAATTCTTTCTACAAACATCAATCAATACCATACCTTTCATATGGCATAACGTTTGTGCAGCTAGTACCACTATTGCTTCAGCTACTACTACCACTACTTCAGCTACTGCTTCTACTTCAGCAACTACTCCCACTACTTCAGCTACTACTACCACTACTTCAGCTACTACTACCACTACTTCTCCTACCATTGCTACTACTACAGCTACTACTACCATTACTACTTTTAATGCCATTTAATGTTTCTTTACGTCTTAATCTATGTGGCTTTATTAAAACATATTTTCAACCTCACTTTGTACTACAGCACTCACCGCATTTTCTGCAGGAAATGCATTTTCTAGTTCTAGTTGTTAATCTGTCAACATTTCTACAGTCGATCGATTTGTCATTATGCGATGTGAATACCGTGCATAATCAGACAGAACAGAACTCTCCCTCTCCAGAAACTGGCAGATTGAGTTCATGATGGATTAATAATGTCTATAATATGAGTATATTAATAATATACAAGGCTAATAGCCTATATTTTCAGTCAAATTTAATGCAGATGATAAAATAAATAAATTACATAAATCCCCATCATACTCTCTATCACCCGATACTCATCTTCAGAATCTCTATTGACAAAGAATGGAGCGAGCATACAGTAGTAGTTTGTATGTCCTTAAAGCACACTCCTAACACCTCTGGGAGGGCCATGAAGGAGGGCCTGAACCACAGGACCCTGCTCTCTGGGTGCTCTGGGGTGCATGGTACCTTTGTCTTTGCCAGTAGAGATGCATTTGAAGTTGACCATGCGCAGGTCCAGGCCCTCCTGCAGCCAGATGCGGTCCATGATGCGGATCATCTGGAGGGCCAGCATGTCCTGCCTCAGGTCCTCTCCCACCTGACACACAGGTTCATCAGACCATTAGGGATCATTCCTGCTGTCTGGGGTCATCCTGACGGTCTGGGGTCATCGTTACTGTCTGGGGTCTGGGGTCATCCTGACAGTCTGGGGTCAGGGGTCATCGTTACTGTCTGGGGTCAGGGGTCATCCTGACGGTCTGGGGTCAGGGGTCACGGTTACTGTCTGGGGTCAGGGGTCATCCTGACTGTCTGGGGTCAGGGTTACTGTCTGGGGTCAGAGGTCATGGTTACTGTCTGGGGTCAGGGGTCACGGTTACTATCTGGGGTCAGGGGTCATCCTGACGGTCTGGGGTCATCCTGACTGTCTGGGGTCAGGGGTCATGGTTACTGTCTGGGGTCAGGGGTCATGGTTACTGTCTGGGGTCGGGGGTCATCCTGACTGTCTGGGGTCAGGGGTCATTGTTACTGTCTGGGGTCAGGGGTCATCATGACTGTCTGGGGTCAGAGGTCATTGTTACTATCTGGGGTCAGGGGTCATGGTTACTGTTTGGGGTCAGGGGTCATGGTTACTGTCTGGGGTCATGGTTACCTTATACATGACATTGATCTCTTCTCCCAGAGGGTCTGCGTTGACCAGAGCCAACTTCAAGGGAACAGCGTTGGAGTTGAAGAAGGAGCAGGCCTGCATGCATACACAAACACTTGATCAGACTGGTTCCACTCTTTACTTCATGTTCAGATCAGAGTGTGTGTACCTTGATGTTGAGCTCCTTGGCCACCAGGGTGGGGCTGAGGGGCAGGCGACAGCTATTCTTCTGGAAGAAGGTCTGGACGTTCTCCAAGCCCTCCTGGAGCGCCACCTACACACACACCAGACCCTGTCAGACCCTCACACCAGACCCTGTCAGACGCTCACACCAGACCCTCACACCAGACCCTGTCAGACCCTCACACCAGATCCTGTCAGACCCTCACATCAAAACCTTATGGAAGATTTTAAATAGTATTTTTTAATATTTAACAGACTTATTTACAAAGGCTCAAGGGTGCATTCAGGTCAGCAGTGGACATTGGGGATTGAACATTGAACCTTAGATCTGGGAGATGATCCTCCTTAACCTTACTGTACACAACCTCCCAGAATGCACCCTGATTCTATTGTGTTATCTGCTGTTTTTGCAGCAGATGGCGCCACCATTGCTCTGTAATACAGTCATGTATTCTGCTGAAGGTCTAGTTTAACAGTTTATGGTATACAGATCCTGTACTTTAAACTCTGACAGCACTGGTTCTTTTAATTGAGAACTCTTTTATTAGTTGGTGGAATTTGTTCATTTATATTATTATTATTATTATTATATTATAATTACTAGACATGATACTTCTCATTTGCACATTAGATCTTTAGTTTTGTTGTTTCTGTAACCAAGGTTACAGAACTGGTTAACTTAAGAAAAGTACAATATCTTAAAAAGTATAAAATATTTGTAAATTCTGAAAAACAGCGCGCGATTCCAAGCTAATCTGAACATTTAAAAATTGAAAATTTGAGGAAGGTGATAGGTCCCAAAGTTTGTAGAGAATAATAAAGAAAGAAAAAATAAAACTGAGGAAGAACAATAGTTGAGCTCTGCATGCAGCACGCACCTAATCATACTCTGTTGTTGACTTTATGATTGGTAGTTTGGCTGTACCATATGGTGAGCACACGGGTACACACGTACACACACACTCACCTGACGTGCAGAGCCCCCCGCCTGTCGGACCCTCTCAGCCACGCCCGCTAGCAGGGTGACCAGGTTGGTCTGCCTGTCCAGCTCGGCCCTCAGCCCTGCCCCACACAGACACATCAGGGCCCCCAGCACCTGCTCGTAGCGCCGGCTCCAGGCCTGGTCCTCCAGCGCGTCCCTCAGCAGCCTGCAGGGCGAAGCAGACACAGGGATTCACCTACAGAGACCTATGTCCACATAGACACCGTTCAGGTCTGAATAAGCATCCGATGAAGGTGATATTTGTCAGGGTACCATCATCACGATGAACACCTTTCATGCAGCAGAAGCATTTGGTCATTGGGATATATTGCAATAACCACAACTTGACCAAACGCTAAAAGCATTGGTAAGAACTGCACATGAACCAGGTGACAATGTGTGCCATTCAGGAATAAGACCAAAGAAGGCGGAGGTATAACCAAATAAAATATGTGCATATTCCTGTTTGAGATGGCAAAAAAAACTAGAAAACTCCATTAATTTTAAGTCTATTGAGGTTAACAGAGCCTTGGGGTGGTCAGTACGGCTCCAACGTCATATTGTGAGAGAGGGCACGAAATCAGCGAGGTCAACTTTGATGCATGCATTAGGGAATGCTCATCATTTTTAAACAGTTATTTCCGACCAAGTAATCGATGGAATGAGAGGTCTCATGAGGGCCTTCTCAGTACTCACCAGTAGAGATAGTGAACAAGAGGTCTCATGAGGGCCTTCTCAGTACTCACCAGTAGAGATAGTGGGCAATATTGATGTTTCCTTGGGCTCTGGACAGCAATGCCATGACTAGCGCATTCTTCAGATGACATTCAAACTTCAGTGCCTAACGGGGGAGAGAGATAGAGACAGAGAACGAGAGAGAGACATGAAACAGAGAGACATACAGAGAGAGAGAGACAATGAGTGAAATTAAAATGGATGAGCGACTAGAAATCCCACTGAACAGGATAGTGTGTTGGCAAAGAGGATCTGCTCCAAGGCAAAATGTTCCAAGTTTGTTCCCAGCGACGTGAAGTAGCTTCAGATTTTATATTTAGATTTAGCATAAAAGTGTCTACTAAATCAGTGTGCCAAACATGGTCCATGGAAGTACAGGTTCTCTCAGAGCTAAGCTACTCAGATCGGAGCTAAATTTAGTGTTTCTGCATGTGAACATGTACTTATTTCTGGTTATTAAAATAAATAACTACATTCCTCATAGAAATGAATGGTGCAGTTGAGATTTGAGAGTGGAGAGAGTTAGTGAGTGATGAATCACAGCGAGTGAAAGAGGGAGAGTGATGAGGTAGAGAGTAATGAGGTAGTGACAAGGTAGAGAGTAATGAGGTAGAGTGATGAGGTAGAGAGTAATGAGGTAGAGTGATGAGGTAGAGAGTGATGAGGTAGAGTGATGCAGTAGAGATTGATGAGGTAGAGTGATGAGGTAGAGAGTGATGCGGTAGAGATTGATGAGGTAGAGAGTGATGAGGTAGAGTGATGCGAGTGTCTGTATTCAGTACCTGTACTAACTGAGGCAGGTAGTCAGCCAGCTCATCGTCTGTGCTCGCTTCTATCCAACCCACAGCGACACATCTCACCTCAGTGTCTGCAAACCTGATGACACAATAACACACACCTTGAGATGACACTCACACACACACACACCTTAAGATGACACTCTCACACATTAAAGGGGAATTCACCCATAAAACAAAATTGTGCTCCAACACTATAATTCATCATATATGTATAGGTGATTTTGCTGCAATTTCATTTACTAACTCCAAATTAAAAAGTATTTTTACAGATACATTTCTGGTGATTTGACGCGTCATCAAATCACCAGAGTTCTGAATGGGGGCGGGTCACAATGAAGGGGGCCGAGATGATTGACAGTACAGATGATAGCGCTCTTTGGTTGACAGAGGGAGAGGGAGAGGAAATTGAAGACAGATCTGCACTGTCCACTGTCCAGGACAGTGCAGATCCGTCTTCCATCTCTTCTCCCTCTCCCTCTCCCTCTCTCTTATTATTCATACTTTGCACGTGACATCACAACGACTGGCGGGTAAGAATATAATTCTCCAGCAACGAAACCTAGTAACCTAATCAAGGATCTGCCAGGATGTCGCTAGTTTTACCGTGTGGAAGTTGGTATTGTGAGGTGAAAACGCCAGATAGTTGTGGGATTGGATGCACTAACCACCAAGGAGTGAAGCCGGGATTATGTTTTTATTAGTATTTTAGTAGTTTTATATGTATATTATAGAACTATATTCTATAATATAAATATATTTTATTATATTTTAGTCGTTTTTTGTAGTATTGGAAATCTGCAAGGCTGCAATTCCCCTGGCTGGCCGCTGTTCGACGCCATTTTGTCAGCATTTGTTGCCCTCCAGGTAGCCATGGTAGTCAGGTGACTGCAAAGTATGAATAGGCCAAGCTTACAAGGTAGGTTGGCTTTATTGGGTTGTTTAACAAGCCTGCCGTTTGTTGTGTGTTTAAGTTTGTGCGTGTTGTGGGGTCCAGTATCTATTATAATGTTTTGAGTTATCATTAATAAGCAAATTATTTATTTAAAACATGATCATTGCACACCAGGTTTATATTTTCCTACTTTTGTTGGTAGGATGAAGGAGGAAGTCTCATGCAGGCCTTTATTAATCAGTACCCTATGTTTTAAAACCTTTAAAAACATATTGAAGGATCTGCGCTGTCCTGGACAGTGGAGATCCGTCTTCAATCTCCTCTCCCTCTCCTTCTGTCAACCAAAGTGCGCTATCATCTGTACTGTCAATCATCTAGGCCCCATTTATTGTGACCCGCGCCCATTCTTGTAGTCGTGCATTTTCCTTCCGGTGATTTGATGAAGCGTCACATCACCAGAAGTGTATCGGTAAAAAGATGTACTTTTTAACTTGGAGTTAGTCAATTAAATTGCAGCACCTATAAATATATGATGAATTATAGTTGGATGTTGGAGTACAATGTTTTAGGGGTGAATTAAGATTCATTAAGATGATTCTCTCACACACACACACACACACACACACACACACACACACACACACACACACACACACACACACACACACACACACACACACACACACACCTTAAAGGTCCCACGGCACGAAAATGTCACTTTATGAGCTTTTCTATAATATGATATAATATTCTTTACATTAATATGAGTTCCCCTAGCCTGCCTATGGTCCCACACATCTTAAGATGATACTCACACACAAACACACATCTTAAGATGACTCTCCGTCACATACACACATCTTAAGATTACTCTCACTCAAACACACATCTTAAGATGACACTCTCACACACAAACACACATCTTAAGATGACACTCTCGCACACAAACACACATCTTAACATGACTTTCTCACACACAAACACACATCTTAAGATGCAACTCTCACACACACAACACTCTGACTCGCCCTCCTCATTTGTTCACTAAATGCCGTCATATCAGCCCCCGTAGCCCCCTGCTAATCCTAGTTAGTGACCGCAGTACTTAGCGTCCAGCAGCTCCAGTGCCATGACGGGGGCCAGTGGGGCCCAGTGGTGCAGCAGGGAATGGATGTGAGCCAGGCTGGCCCAGTCCCAGCTGGGGGCCCCGGCCAGCACTTTTGGGAGACTGCTGGGGTGGTCCCGCCTGCAGTACAGCCGCTGGTCCCAGAGCAGCTGGTAGTCCGCCCTCTTCAGCCTGGTGGACAGAAGACGGACAGGTGGAGTGTTAATTTCGTCACCTATTTTTAATGTAGTCTTAGTCCTGTGCCAAATGTCCTGTTAGTTTTAGTCATATTTAGTCATTCGCATATCTTTTTTTGTTAGTCAAGTTTTCCTAGACTAAAAGTACCGTAATTTTGGTCTAGTTTTAGTCAAAATAAAAGTGCCACAGTTAAAACAAGTTTTGAGATGGCGGTTAGAGCAAAGTGCAGCGAGGTATGGCTGGTTCACCATCGTACTATACACATTGAATAGCGGACCTCAAACTATAACAATATGACTTTGTATCATGAATTGCTCCCAATAGTATTTTCCACTTATATTTAATTAGCAGTATAAGTATTCCCAATAAAGAACAGTCACAATTGGTTCAATGGTCCTACCCGAAGGTGGAGGCCCGGCTGCAGATCTTCTCCAGCTTGCGTCGGAGGTCTGGGTCTAGTTCCTCCAGGGCGTCGGGCTCTGGGCTGGGGGCCGCCGGGGGCCCAACATAGAGGACCTCTACTGGGGGGCTGGGGAAGTCCACCTGCACACGCACACGCACACACACACACACACCGGAGAGACCAGGTTAGGGTGTTTGACTAGCTGATACTAGCTGTTCTGACTGGAGAACAGAGCCTCTCACTGGGGTTCCGACTGGAGAACAGAGCCTCTCACTGGGGTTCTGACTGGAGAACAGAGCCTCTCACTGGGGTTCTGACTGGAGAACAGAGCCTCTCACTGGGGTTCTGACTGGAGAACAGAGCCTCTCACTGGGGTTCTGACTGGAGAACAAAGCCTCTCACTGGGATTCTGGAGAACAGAGCCTCTCACTGGGGTTCTGACTGGAGAACAGAGCCTCTCACTGGGGTTCTGCTGGAGAACAAAGCCTCTCACTGGGATTCTGGAGAACAGAGCCTCTCACTGGGGTTCTGACTGGAGAACAAAGCCTCTCACTGGGATTCTGGAGAACAGAGCCTCTCACTGGGGTTCTGACTGAAGAAAAGAGCCTTTCAGTGGAGGTGGGCAGGGTAGTGATG
>OMLJ01114092.1:0-14192 GCA_900302595.1 Gadiculus argenteus
CACACAACTCTCTGTGAAATATGACTTCACAAGCCAACCCTCTTAAGTTGCATGGCCAAGATTGACATTTAAACTTTTTGGAATATACTAAATATACTATTTAACCTGTGATATGGACCCATTTCTCTGCAGCCATGGCTATGTTTTAATCGAGGGTCATTCAACCAGTTTCTCTTCACACAATTTTTGGTCTGGAAAAAAAACACCTACCTCACTTGTGTCTTGCGTGATGCCAAAAGCGATGGCTGTAGTGAAATCGTGCAGTTGTTGCAGGTTAAAGACCTCTTAAGTTTGACTCATTGACTTAAAGCTAGTTGTATGCATCACCTTCACAGTGTAGGCCAATGTTTGTTGGGATCAGTTTGGATTTTGTATGATTGACCTTTGTTTTTATCTTCACAAATACATAAGGGCCCCTAGCTGTGTAGTGTGCATGCACTGCATCTCATGTTGAACAATTGGAAGAAATGGCAGTAGAGATTTAAAACATATATATAGATGGATAGATATTGGTCTATATAAATATATCAGAAACACAACATTGGGGTTTCTGTCTTGGCATACTTGAATTTCTTCTTTTTTTAATTGTATTTATATATTATATTTTAAGTTCTTATTTGGTTTCTGGGGGAAGTGTGAGTAGGGGGTATTAGTTCCCAATGGACATCAAGCCAATCAACCAAAGTCGCATCAATTGCTACTGACCTCCCAAGCATATTTTAGTATTAGAAATACATTTCGGAATATTTTTAAATATATATGCCGTATTGTGCAAAAGCTTCACACCAATGAATACAAATCTGTCACATGCCTTTTATTTGTATTATATTTTGGTTCTACAGGGCAGAAGGTGAATTGTCACCCTCCCATGTGTTATTAATGTCCCCTGTGGCTTCAGCCATTCCGGAAACCAGTTAAGAAAAATACAAATTGAAATTGTTACAGTCATTTGCAATGGCTGGAGCAGAACATAGGATGAGATTATGGTTTGGAATAGACATTTCTGACTAAGTTGGTAACCGTCTTTTTAAGGCGTTAAATCAGTGGTTCCCCTCCTTGGGGTCGGGCCCCCTCTTGGTTTCCCCTGATATGCATTTGAGGTCACAGAAAATACAACTACACAAGTGTGTAGTTGAGCGATGCGGTTAAGTTCTGTGTGATATTTCCAGCTAATGGGATTTTAGTAAAGACAATTTGGTTTGAAAGCAGATGCAAAAGTTTAAATTGTGGTAACAAACATTTTCAGAGCTTGAAATTTGGGGCAAAAAGGGTTTGGAACCACTGACTTGAATGGCTTTGTTTTATTAATTAGAATATAAAAGGCTTGGGACAGTTGCTGCCTGTCTTGATATCTTCCATGGATCACCCAGAATAATTCCACATTTTTTTATTGCTTTTCTTTGCGTTAATTGATCTGAAAACTTAGCCCAATATCAAACATGTTCTATTGTTTTGGAAACATGGAGCCAATAGAGAGCAAAAGTACTTGACCTAACCAGCACAATTATACACGTGATTACCCATGGGCCTAAATCTCTGAAGGTGGCTATATGAACGGCCTACTTTGCTATTATTATTTTGTTTTTAATTTGGATCTTGGACTTGATGTGCCCTGACCCCCCCACAAAGAACTCTGGTTATTTCCCCATTATTCAACTATTTGATATTTATTCAGTTGGTTGGAGAGTTTCTCTGTCTCAGTTATTGTCCCCGTGTGCATAAGGAGGAATTTGTTTGAGCTTTCGAACATTGGGAGGAGTGAAGTTATAAATGCAAAAAGTGGTGGATGGAGGTGAACAACAGCTAATAAAATCGGTTTGACAAAATTAAAGTTGTCCATTTTTTTCTTTATCATATTTTTTACCTTTCTTTAACTTTGTTTTATAATTATATATAAGCCTGTTATAGGCTTATGACAAAATTGTAATTTAACCTTAAATTATTCAACTTCTTTAGAATTTCTGTACATCTTTTCTCTTTTTCCCTTTTGCTATCTTGTGTCATTAATCAAAGTCTGGTTATTAATTGAATACATAACATAAAATCGAATACAATATAGCCTAACCCAGCGTGGTTTTCTTGCACATTTTCATATTGACCACTGGATGTCATTGAAGTCCACCTAAAGCACATAGCAGATTAGCGTATCATGTGATCTAATGTGACGTTTTCCTGTCTGCCGTACGGCGCGTCCTCGTTGCCATTAGTTTCACAACTCACAACGTATTGCTCCATAATTGAACTCAACTGAACCACAGTTGATAGTGTTGTGTCGGTGCAATGGCTGGTGCTGCAGGTGAGGTGGAGACGATAACTAGCGGTCTGTCGCTTCTCGTTAACTTGGGCAAAGTGATTCTTCAAAATGCAAAGCAGGAAGCAGAAGGTAAGAATTCAGTGACATTTGAACTGCACATTCATCATTGTGTTATGAATATGCAATTGTATAATCTACGAACAATCAATACTTTGTGTGTGGTTGCTCTAGGTCGAAAAGCATATGCTAATTCTCAGTATTTATAATTATTATAGAGAATAAATCATTAGGACTATAACCTGTTTACAGTAATTGCAATCGCATTGTCAGTAAAAATGCTCTCTGAATAGATATATACACAACTTATGCAATGCATACGTTATACCATTTAGAATTTTCTTACTATTTAAAATGTGTTTTTTGATAAATAGTATTAATTTACAAACTTTGGTATTCTATTATTACTACAATAGAATAGTGGGACCTAGTTGCTGGATTAAAAGCCTACTGGCATTATAGTGATTGAGCAAGACTCTGAAATCCCTGTCATGCTCACTGCCAGCACAATAGCCATATTACTAAAGTCTTAAATATCACAATGCCTCCATTGTTCTCTCAACAGCTTCCCTGGAGCAATTTGTCCCTAATAAGATTACTACGATGTTTGGGTTGATAACCGCCGCTGCTGACTTTTACAACAGGTGGGAATGTGGGAACTGCCTGCATAAAAGTACATCACAAGATTTGTAATGTTGCTTGAGTGTAAATCATGTTCTGTAACAGACACTCATGCCTTAACATGCCATGGGCATGTCCAGAGTTCAAAATGAACACCTGCCACTAGCCAATGGCGGATAGAACAGGCAGGTCAAAATATAAAATCTAAATAACCCCAGTTCCCCATTAACTAAACATGCACTTATCCTCCTTCTCTGAATTCTCAGTACATTACTGTGTAAAGAAGTTACATCTTAAACATTACAGTATTATATGTAGGGCAGAACAATGCTCTGTGATTAAAATCAACTTTAGATTAATGAATTCAACTGATTTAAAACAGACATAATAAACCATGTGTGCTTATGAGACAACCCCTGTATAATCAAAGAAAACAAATCCTATACCACAGGGGTTAACAAAGATTTGACTAAAAATGGGGGACAGAGGGAGGAGGAAATAGCATGAGGCAAAACCATATTCAACAAATAATACAATCCTCAACAAAGCCTTTGTTTGATAATGGCTCCTTTAACCATTTGTAACTACATTAATACAGAGCTTAACTTTAATTGTGACAATATAGTTAACCTTAACATTTAAGTGAATAGAGATTGAAATTAGGTTATGAAATGAGGCGTTATTTAATATAGAGAGGTGTGGGCACCCTTGGGCCAGCCCTGATCAAACATGAGATAAGGAGCTTCTTTCAGAAGGCTTTCAAGAGGTGTAATAAAATACACATATCTCTTGGAATATGGCCCTTAGTTGAGTGCTTTATCCACACTGGTTTCAAACATGTAGGCAAGATATTACTTATACTTCTTTTAAACCTCAGTAATTTTCTCCCATAGTAGTTGTAAGTGCAGGGCCTTTTGTATCCCAGAACTATTACCCTGCTGCTGTCTTGCCGTCAAGTGTGCCATTGTTGGTTGTGTGTTTCTGCCCGGCAGCATTGGGGTGACGAAGAAGAGTGATGCAGAGTCTGCATGGGTCAAGTCTTACCAGTAAGTGTCATATAAAGTGGACCAGATTAAAAAGATTCATAGAGAACACCCTACCTGGATGGATTGACTCATGGGGATGGGTGCGGTTTATTCTTGAAAAAACGTTATATTATGAATTAGAAACTTTCTAAAACGTTCTAACTTTCTCTTTCAATTAAAATGTAACATTCTGCAATTTTAATCCAGCCAAAAATAAACACAGACATGTTGGACTTTATTGTCCCCCCTAGTGACATTTTGAAAAGATTTCTCTCTCGCTCTCTCTCTCTCCCTAGCCATGCACCGGTGAGAGAGGGAGTTGAAAACCTTCTACAGTTGGAGGTTAGTTCATTACATTTTCATGCAATCTTTTGGTTTCCTCTTTCCTCATAGTTGCCATCTCTTAACTTTTGCTTTCTCTTTCTTGTGTGTGTGTGTGTGTGTGTGTGTGTGTGTGTATAGAGTGAGTGGGACTCTTTTGTGGCGAGTGTGGATGCAGGTTTGGGGCCAGCCTTGACGCAGGGACCAGAAGGTTCCATGGCAGAAAGGCTGGGCGGTGACCTGGCCCTTGTGGACGCACGCACCACAGAGTGCGTCTCTCTCACTCACACGCACGCACGCACGCACGCACGCACGCACGCACGCACGCACGCACGCACGCACGCACGCACGCACGCACGCACGCGTTAAAAAAGTTACGCACGCACGTAAAAAAGTTAAGGGATGGCAACTATGAATGGAAACTATGAGGAAAGAGGAAAACAAAAGATTGCATGAAAATAGATATCTCATTGGATATCTCTAACACATATAAATAAATCCAAATATATCTGCTTATTTTTGTGTGTGTTAGAGCTGTGACTCTGGGCCAGTACCTTGGTAAAGGGCAGAGCCTCCTCCTGGTTCTGATCCGACACTTCGGATGACTACCATGACGAGACCACGCAGCCGAGCTCGAAGCGAACCAGGTGGGTTATGTTTTGTCCTCTGCACCGCCTGATTGGAAAAGTGCATTTAATTCATGTCAAGAGTATCAAATATTATTTTGTGTGTGTGTGTGTGTGTGTGTGTGTGTGTCTCTAGGCCCTCCTGGAAGCTCGTTCGGCACATGTCTTATTGGTCTCTTCTGGTAGTGTGGAGGGGGCCAGGCTGTGGTTGGAACAGACTGGATGCACATTCCCTATGCTGTTGGACCCACAGAGAACGGTGTGCACAAGAGTCTGTGTGTGTGTGTGTGTGTGTGTGTTCTACTCAGCTTACATGTGTATGATGTGTGTGTGTGTGTGTGTGTGTGTGTGTGTGTGTGTGTGTGTGTGTCTTACATGTGTGTGCTATCGAAATTGTCTGTCCTGTGGCAAATTATTGTTTGTGTGTGTATGTGTCTGCCTCTTTAAGGAACAGGTAATAGATGAGTAATACGGTAATACTTAGTGATACACGTGTCATGCATTTGTTCCAGATCTGCTGGATGATAAATGTGTGGGTGTATGGATGTGTGTGTGCCTTTATGACAAACAGGTAATTGATGGTCATACTTAGTATTAACGCATGTGTCATACATTTGTCCCAGATCTACAGGGCCTTTGGGCTGGGCTCATCCTACGCCAAGGTGCTGAAGTTCGATTTTCTGCTGCAGATGGCCGAGTGCAAAACTGCAGGCCGTGAACACCCCGACGTGCCCCACCGCCTGCTGGGAGACATCTGGCAGGTGAGGCACTGGAACCTTCCCCCTCCCCAAGCATTTGTGAGGCCAAAAGGTGGTGTGAGGCTCCTCTCTCTATGGACGTATGTGTGCTGTTAACAAAAGCTTTACCACGAGCAGCCTCTAGTGCTTTGAGTTGTCGTTAATACCATAGTCGGAAAATATTATGAATGACGTCAGGCCAAGGCAAATGTCAAACCAGGGCAAATAAATACCTTCCAGCCGGAGAACCTCCCTCTCCCTGGACCTTCTCATCAACGCCTTGCTGTGCATCTGTGGCACTTATCGCTGCTTTGGGGGCGCTGTCCTCTCGTTGTCTCGGGTTAATGCCCTGATCGTTGGTGGACACTTCTTAAATGTTATTTCAATGTATGTTTTCAGATGGGGGGAGACTTTGTGGTGGACCAGGAGGGTAAAGTGCTCCTCTCCCACCCCTCTCAGCACCCCCTGGACCGGCCAACTATGATACACCTCCTGGCGGCCATGCCTGGGAAACCATAGCGTGGGAACACGACACAGATGGGAAACACTGGTGGGGACGCGGCACTGAGACTCCGACAGGTGGAGCGGCTCTCCTCGGCTCACGTTGATGACGTCACGCTCTCACACTCATGAAAACCATGAAGAGGCGTGACTGACATAGCCTGTGAGTGGAGGACAAGATGGCCATGCTACCTCTGTGGGGGTGTCAGTGCTTTGGAAGAGTCCTCCTAATTTGCCCCCCAGACTCTAATTTAATAGGTTTTTTAATTAATTTCATTTTGATAAAAGAAAAATGACTAGGGTTAATATTTTAGGAGTTAGTAACTATTAGAAATGAATTACAGGTGTTATTGGGATGTTTACTTAAGGCGTTAACTCTAGCTTTCTGCCCAGGGAGGAGTTTTCAACAATGAACAATTGTTTAGCAGATCCTGTTTGGTTAACAGAAGTATAATGAAATTGTATAAATCCAGTCTACACATTTAGATAAATATCGATTTAAGTTTTAGCAGATAAGCATATCAACCATCAATTCTCCATGATGTTGGTTAGGGTCAGGTACATGCTATGCTTTGAATCAAAAGAACGGAATAGTTGCTGGAGATCACTGGGATTTTAAACCTAAATATTATGTCATCACCGCAGCCATCACCCTTGTTCTAAAATATATTTTGTTTGATCTTTGTGAAATTGATTACAATAGAATCAAGAAATGTAAACAATCTTTAATACAGTGCTTTCCAAAAAACAAATATATGTTAAGTCTGTGATGTAACTGCATGGTAGCAAATCATTCATGTTTTACAACACATTTGTGATTTCACTGCATTCTTAAAGATAACCACTTAGCATCAAAGTACATTAAATGTTTATATCTATTTGTATTTATGTATCTTACGTTATATCTAAAACATATATGGTTTTGTCACTTTTATGAGTAAACCGAGTGATACATTTATTTTCATGATTTAAAATGGAATCCAATAAAAAAATGAAAATTGAGACCTGAGTTTGTCTCTGCTTAGTTAGCAGTTTCCTTTTTTTTAAACCGGGAAATGGTCTTAACTTAATGTTTTAACTAGAAGCAACCTCACAAATGTGGAATCCTGTGTTGCTCTTCAAAAAAGTAAAGTTAAAGAGTGTTATTGTGGATGACACTATTTCCTGACACAATTGTATTTAAATTGTGAATGGTATATCTTCATAAAAAAAGTTACAAGTGCAGGTTTTAACATTGTGCATGTATCTAAGCTACTGATCGGAACAAAAACAACACTAGCATGGTGTACATATGATACTGTTGGTGATATCAACAATAACAATATACTTTTGAAGAAAAAGGATGCTTATTTCATGTGCATTTTAAAACAATACCAAACGTAATTTATCTATTAATTTGATGTGGTGTTATGTTATTTCTATGTCAAATAAAAAAAATGTAATCCTAAAAAGCAAACCTCTTATTTAAACAACCAACCACTAGAGGGAGCCATTATATTCTTGCTTCCTCAGGGGCCACAAAACTTGGAACGCGACTAAAACACATAAAATGGTGAAACACAATCCATCCGACTCTAAAGGGCCACCCTGTCGTCAAACTCACAGAGGTAGCTCATGTTGCGGTCGCAGTAATGGTCCCACCAGTCGCCGTCGTCCGACGACATCGCCACACAGTTCTCCCTCCTCCCGCCGTCCGGCTGGCTCGACAGAAAGTGTTTGCGCCACTGAAAGTAAGAGACACGCGTGCCGTCGTCGAACAGGTACATGCCCTCCGAGAGCAGGTCGTTGATGCCCAGCCACACTGGCCAGTTCCCGGGCTGGTAGAAGGCCTTGACGTAGTCTGCCACCGCCTCCTGCTCCCTGCGGTCACGGGGCATGGCCAAGCGGCCACCGCGCTCCATGCACTTGCGTGACGCCCCCGCATAGTCTTCGAAGTTTCGGTAGACCAGGTAACACTTGTAGCCCACCCGCCGCCCTTTCTGGCATCCTGAAGTGTGTGTGGGTAGAAGGGGGACAAAATATGACCTAAAAATATATATTCTGGGCTGTAGCCCAGGAGTCCTTTTAAGACCGGGGGTTCGGGGGTTTCTCCCCCGAGAAAATGTGAAAATCGGGCTGATGAACTGTTGATGAATCGGGCTGATGAATTGTAACGTAGTTTGAGAGGTAAAGGAAAGACCAATCGTCATGTCTGACTCACGTCGGGGCAGACCTACTGAGTGGGTTCATGTTTACGTTAAGGATAGGAAAGTGCACCACATACACCAGCAGTGATGATACATTAGAATAGCCTACAGCCTAATACCGTAAATCAAGTCCCAGTTAAACACAGAGTCCCTTTTACTGGTGGGTGTGGCTACACCTTTAGACAAAAGAACGAGACGCCGGGTCAATTTTTTCTAGAAGTTGGCAATAACCATCAATACACTGGATGGACACCGCCGTAAAACAAGAACAAGAACAAGATTGTAACGTGAGTGAACGTTCAAATGCCATGGTGCCACTGAAAATAAAACCTGGAATTCAAGCAGTCAGTTTTTTTAATTTGCTGAACAAAATGTTAAACTGAAGTTTAGCCAATCAGCCGTTAAAGGCTAGTCTGCATGAATACTGGATGGCAGGGGATGTGGACAAGGAATACACAGACGGAGGGAACATTAGAACCCCAGCTAGCCACATACTAGGAGCCTGGGTGCTTAAAGCGGACACGGAGTGGGTGAAAAACTCCTTCAAGATGTGTGTCACCCTCTGCAGCCTGCACAAGAGTTCAATGTCGAAGCTGTTACATCTTTCTGACCAATCACATTTCAAGGCCGACCTGGGCTGTACTACTTGGGGATGGGCCGCTCATTCAAGCCCAACATGTGTGTTGGACCAATCACAGCCCTGCGTCGCCTCAACAGAAGGTTACAATTTCTGGGAGGCGCAGGTCAGGCCCTTGCGGGGGATGCAAGGAGGGTCCGCAAGGCCGTAAAGGTCTGTTTATGGTCCTGCGTTCACGCAACGCAAGGATCGCGCAGATGCGTCAACGTAGTCGTGAGCGTTTATGGTTCTGCGTCAGGTTTACGTGAGCGGACCAATCACAGCCCTTGCAGCTGCGTCGCCTCGACGGAAGGTTACAATTTCTGGGAGGTGCACGTCAGGCCCTTGCGGTGGACGCAAGGAGGGTCCGCAAGGACGTAAGGGGTCTGTAACCCCCTTGCGTTGTGTGAACGCAGGGCTGTTTATGGTTTATGGTCCTGCGTTCATACAACTCAAGGACCACGCAGATGCTTTGACGCAGTCGTGAACGTTTATGGTTCTGCGTCTGTTTTTTTAAGGGGTCCGTACCCCCCTTGCTTTGCGTGAATGCAGGACCATAAACAGCCCTTTTGGCCTGCTGGACGGCGCAGCAAGGAACTTTTAGAAACAATATTGTTATCCTGCAGTAGCCAGGCGACCACGAAACGGTATCGGTTATCAAGATTCATCATTATTATGTTTTTTGTTTTTGTTTTTTTGACGGCACAGATATCCAGGGCTGTTCCCAAAAGATCCGGGGCTATAGCCTTGAATGCCCAGGTCTAACGACGCGCCTGCACAGAACCATCTGGGAAGTCGTCCTTGGAAACTATTTGGAAAAGGGCAGGCACTTTCAAAGAATACTAAGTGGGTGGTTTGATGAACCATCTGTTTCCCCTTCTATCACGTGGATGACTTAGTTCCACAGAAGACACTGATTGATCTGAACCACTGTGGGTCGACCACAAGCGCATACCTTGAAGCATAGCATGGATTCTCGCATGGTTGTGATCTCACAGATTCAGATGCCATGGCAAGTGTGCTAGCACCTTGCATCAAATACATTCCGTAGAACCATGACACAGAAGATATACATGTGTGTGTACATTTACTTTACATTAAAATTCCTGTACCTTCCAGTCGCCCCATCTCCTTACGGTTGTCTTTGCTGTACTTGTCCAAATCATGGATGATGTCCTCCAAATCTACTACTTTGCCTGTAACAAAACAAAAGTGGACCTAACATGTGAACAAGAACTTGTTGACTAACATGATGGTGTCAACAAACTGCCCAACCAGGCTCATTCAATCTGGCCCCCTAATCATCCCCCTCTATAATTGGCTGATTAATTAATTCCCTCACTCTCCGCCTCAAGCTGGTGTGTGGTGAGCGTTCTGGCGCAGATTGGTTGCCGTGCCCAAGTGGGTGCTACACACTGGTGGTGGTGAGTGAGGTCCCCCCTTCCACTGTAAAGCGTCTTTGAGTGTCTAGAAAAGCACTATATAAATTAAATCAATTATTATTATTATTATTATTATTATTATTATTATTATTATTTCAGTGGTTGGTGGTGAGGTATAAGACTAAAGACTTGTCATGCTAAATGAGGCAAACTTGTACACTGTACTATGTTATTGTGTCATTATGCCATTGGAATTCTCAGTTGAAGGACTACTTACTTGATGTGAGTTGGCTTCCACCTAAAGGTCACAAAGGGAACTAAAGGTAAGTGATAACCATCTTACCATCTATCCGGGATAAGCGGTCGCCCATCTGGGAGACTTTGACGTCCAGGGTGTAGTGCCCAACATTCAACTTATGAATAGCCTGGTCCATGTCTGCCAGTCGGGACACTGCGGGTGGACAACACAATATAACGTGTTATTACAATATAAGAATACAGAAAAAACTGAACACCAAGTAAGCAATGTAGATCAACAAAAAAACTGCCTTTTACTGGCGGCATTTACTGGTTAGCTTTTGGATTTTATGTTGGCCAATCTTGTTAACTGAGAATTGTCTGATTTGCGGTCAATGTTCTGAATATGCCACACAGACTTTGGGACGGGTTCATGTGTATGCATTATACAGTACATGGTACCTACAGATGTAGTTGTATGTGTTCTCAAAGTCCGACAACTGGGTGGTGGGCTCAGGTTCATGTGCTGGTGCTGGCTCTGGAAGTTGATCAGGAACATCACCTCTTGCCTTTTTAATCTCAACCACGGATGGCTAACACACACACACACACACACACACACACACACACACACACACACACACACACACACACACACACACACACACACACACACACACACACACACACACACACACACACACACACACAAATAAACACACAGCTTGTGTAAAACCAGCTACCATCTAGTCACCCTGCAAATAACTTTTACACATTACAACATTCCCCATGCCTGTGCAGTAAACCAGTTGTATTGGTGGTGCCTGAGTTGTCTGAGTTGTTAAAGATATTGCAGGTCATCCTACAAAAATGTATTTGTTGCAACTGCCCCTGTGCATGTGACAATAGGCTTGTCTGTCATTGCTGCTGCCTTATGCCATTGGGTGTGGACTTTTGTCAATGACACACACACACACACACACACACACACACACACACACACACACACACACACACACACACACACACACACACACACACAGGCATACACAAAGAGACATGCACATGAGTGGTTAAATTCTCACCTGTGTTGGTGGAGCACAGAAACCCAGAGAACACAGACACAACATAACGACAACGGAGAACTGAGGTCCCATTTTCTTTCTTTCTTTTGCCGCTCTCGATTTTCCTTGAAACACACTCCACTACTGACTCTTCCCCACCTTCCCTCTCTCTCTCTCTCTCTCCCTCTCCCTCTTGGAAAAAGTCTGGTTCCTTTTCTTTCAAGCCTCAGAGACACGCGTCAGGCGTGAGTGTACGATTCTGGAATGTGCCATTAGAAATAAATGTTAAGAGCCCAAAAAGAAAAAATAGAAGTCAAAACTTAATCTCTGATGCAGTGTTGACCTACAATTTGCCTCGGAGACGCTCATGCTTTTAGTGTGGTCTGCACTCCTTTTGGAACGCCTCATGTCCCAAAGACAATCAACAGGAAAGGCCTTTGTTTGTGATCCCACCTCCCGTTTCCACAATTTGTGACTTTACACACACTCACACACACACATTGGGCCAAGCATTTCTACCACACAAGTTGGTACTGTACAACCAGGCATTTTCACCCACACCGGTATGGTCAAACTTGAAAATGACTATCAATGCACTCTTCTCACACTCGCTGAAGGAAACACTAATAAACAAACAGGGGAGTGGGTCCATCTGCAGTGAATGTGCAGGAGGATTACCATAAAGCCTTGGCTTTTTTGGACCGATGCCCTGTGACCGTGGCTGCAACGGCACAGGAGGTATGCCAGTTAAAATGCCACAAGAATTCTCGCAAGTTTGTACTCTTTACTTCTCAAAAGAGCTCATTCAAACGGGTTTCCCGGGATCTGGACCATGGCCTTGTTAAGACTGGGTGGGGTGAGGGGAGCTGGACACAACATTGACATGGAATTGCACTTTTTTCCCCTGAAGGGCTACGTCGTCTTGGACACATTTTCCGACATTCCGGACCGTTTTTCAGACATCATTTGAGTTGGTGTGAGAATTTGAGACTTTTCTATCCGCCGAGCAGTAGACACTTCTCAACAAGGTGTTTGAAATATTCAAACATTACCAAATATTATTGTACTGGGTAACAGGGATGTGAATGTGCAGCAAGCCTTGATAGAATACGCAATCCTTCTGGTTTTCTTAGCTCCCATGTCTGGGTAGAGGGCTGCACCAGCCCAAATCATATGGCGCTTTGGATAAAAGTGTCTGCTATATGCCCTAAATGCAAATACACTGGGACCAAAGAACATCTGCATCTTTATACATCCATCTTTGGTTTATCTGCACTTCTTACATCTACTTTACCTTGCTGCAAAATGGTATCAAGGGAAGGCTTAGGAATAAAACCCAGATGAGCTCATTCAAGACGATGGGTGGAACAGTGAGGTGGGTGTGCACAGGCCTGGTACCGCAACGCAGGGCTTCCTCTGGGACAGCACAGCTGTGGTCTTGCCTCAGGACATCCTCCTCTCCACTTCTCCTTACTTTCCGACATGCCATTCTTTTTGTTTTGGGATGTCCTAGGATGTATTATGGGCAACCTTGTTGCCGTGGAGACAGTCCCATTTCCACCACAGCAGCAGTGGCGACTTGTAAGGTCACGACTGATGTGTATTTTCAGGGAAGTTTGGGGGGGGGGGTAATGGGCTGGGTGCCAATTTTGCTTGCTGGGCTTTTCCAATGGCTCGCAAGTAAGCCAGAGGGATTACGGACTTGTACAGGAGTGTTTCGAGCACAAAAGCAGCAAACAGGGCTGTGCGGCAGTCATCATGTTTAACATTGTGCAGTCTTTGTCTAAACCATGAATGTTCACCATTAACATCTCTTTGTCACTGGGAGTCTTATGGACCAATAAAGAACAAACTGGCTAATTCATTACATTTTGTGTTTGGTTTATTCACTTCATTGTGATTTCATGAACACACAAGTGTAATATGGTATATGAGGATACAATCAATGAATATTCTTTGACATAGAAAAGTCAGTAAAATAGTTTTCTAGTAGTGTAAAATGGAATTTTGCTCTACAATGCTAGCAGTTACCAACCACTCATGCATATTTCTCTGCTTTTCATCATATAAATCCACACATCATTTGGAATATGAACAAGGTCCGAGACAAAGTTGTCAATTAAAGAGCAACCAAACACTAAACTCCAATCCCCCAGAAAGGGCACCCTCTCTGGCAAATCCTATGTCATTGCAATGGCCCATTCTGATTGGCTCCATGGAAGCCAATCACGAAGAGCTGTCCAAGCGGCTGAAGTTCAAAGTTTGATTGCTCTTTTATTAAGGGTGGCAGGACTTCCAAGTGCTGGCCTGGAGTTAAATTCCCTAGCATGTCATCCCACTTCCCCCTCATCCTGGAAGGAGGTACATAGTGGCAGACCATTTCCCCCACACTCCAGGAACCCAAAATAACAATCAATGAAATAACCCAGGGTCTAAAAGAACATACATACATGACTATATTGGCTAAACAAGAAAGGGCAACTGTGAGTACAAAAACACTGTTAGGCCTCTATAACAGAGTGCTAGCTGGGTTGTACCTTTAAGCATGAGGCTAGTGCATATCTC
>OMLJ01114099.1:0-17946 GCA_900302595.1 Gadiculus argenteus
CGTTGTGGGCCGTACCTGACTGGTGTCTGTGTTCTGAACCTCTTCAGGAGAACATAAAGTTCTGGCTCAGACCTCATTTATAAACAATGTCTCTTCTTTTATTCTGCATAGCTCTAGGCTAGCTCTGACTCAGGTACACACACACATTCTCCAGGAAATAGTCGACAGCCCCCTTGTTTGTTCTGTGTACCGTTGTATAATCAATATCCTATCCATGACCTCTGAGACTTTTTTATTTAGCGAGAAATCGTCTTTTTTTTTGTCCCGTACATCTTTCAGCTTTGAGTGATCGCTCGCCCTTTGTCTCAAATGTTACCCAGTAAACACCGCAGCATAGCGCAGATTATGTCTTCTAACATAGCCACACATCGTGTTTCACGGTTAACATAGTGCAACATTTACATCCAGCACGTGGTTGTGTCAACCCTTCCATTCCACGTTTCAAGGAGATGATGAATATTAGAATATTAGCGTTTCTGCTAAGCCATGCGTAGCGGAGTGGCTGCTCACCTGATTTACCGTTCCTCTGCTAGAACTGCTAGGGAAATATATATATATATTTCCCCAGGCCGTGTATATATATATATATATATATATATATGAGCTGACATTTATAGAAGCTGTTGGAAGGGGATCAGCCAGACAGATAGGTCCTAATTGTATCCTCAACACGGCCAAAACCCGGTGGCATTTTCATGCTGTATTTTGCCGTCACCTGTGGAGAACAAAGAGGCTGCTGGTTTTGTTTCTCTTCTTCGTCTGTTGTCTCGTGACTACAGATTCATACCTGGGATTTCTCCAAACCACACCTACAAAACCTCACAAAACCACCAGCGCAAACATGCAAACGATTAACCTAATCAAATATTATGATGCTGTGAAGATTCTTCATATGTGTGATAGAAATAGCATGTGGATTGTGGAAAAAAAATAGGGGCTGCATGAATGAACACTGTAGTAGGCTATGCCATGCGAATAATAATAATAAACTTGAGCAAAGTATATGTATGTGTGTGTGCACCCATCTGTTTAAACACACGCAAACTAAACATGTGAATTAGGCCTATTATTTGGCCATAAACAGAGCCATTTGAAGTTTGAAATTTAAGTGGTGATGCATCTGTCTCAGCGGAGACTGCAAACACGCTGTCAAAATATCAACTTGTCAACTTCAAATGAGCTGGCTCTTAAAGGGGATGGGAGATGAAACTCAATGGTCTATTGGCTCTTAAAGGGGATGGGAGATGAGACTCTCAGTGGACTATTGGCTCTTTAAGGGGATGGGAGATTAAACTCTCATTGGTCTAATGCACGTTACGCCAAATAAACACACCTACGGGTAACTATGCTACTTCAGACCAACCCATTTTAGATTTGCGCCGGGCGCCGTCATAATAGCAACATCGGCATAGACCCGCCCACAAAGCTTCTTGCGCTTGGTGCTTCACACTTGCGTTTCAGACCGTTAAAATAGGGTCCCTGGTGCGCTTGTCGCGTTGGCGTTATGGATGAGGAGGTGTCGGCGCTCAGATGGAGCGTTCACGGAGGAGAGAGACGAATGGAGGTGGCCACAAGGACAGCTGTTTCTGTTCCCCGTGCGGTGGAGAGAGTCTGGGCTTGTTTCCTCTGGGGACTGTTTTGTTCAGAAAGGGAAAAGCATGGAGCGAAAATCTGTGCGCGACTGAAAAAGAAGGTGATATATATCCAACCTAAAATAGCACAAGATACATACACGCCTTTCCTGACGGCGGCAGGGAAGACGAAGACGAGGATGATGCCTGTGACACATGTGGCGGATGTGTTTTTTTCTTGTTCTGCAGTAACGTTGAGGGAGATGAAGGGTGTGTCTTTCTTTTTTCTGTTCCGCTCAGACTTTTTTTTCCCACCGTTTAACGCAGCCCTAGATATATAAATGTATATTTACATTTAGGGCATTTAGCAGACACTTTTATCCAAAGCAACTTACATTTGTCATAAGAAGTGCCACAACACATCGCTATCGGTACAGTAAAGATGTTCATAGAACCAAGTGTAAGTACTGACAATCGTCGAACCAACCTATTCCCTGTGTACAGCAGTGATAGCCAACTACTGTAGATGTGACACAAATGACTAAAACTAAACAAAATACCACATACATTAGGTGCGTACATTAAGTGCGTAAAACATAATTGTGGGTGGAGGGGGATGGCTATGGAGAGTCTAGGTGAACTCTGAACAGGTGAGTTTTAAGTCTTTGTAAATAAGGGAAAGAGAGGAATAGCTGAGTGTCATCAACAGTGATAGGAAAAGCTGTGTGATGTATGGACAGAGCCCAGAGATCTGGTATAGAGGGAGAATAGAAGGGGCCCCAGTACACAGCCTTGAGGGACACCAGTGTCAAGCGTGCAAGGTTTGGACAAGGAACCATTCCATGTTGCCTGATAGGTGCGGTTTGTTAGGTAGGAGGTGAACCAAGATAAGGCAGATTCAGCAATGCCAAGTTCGGCGAGAGTCACAAGGAGGATCGAGTGGTTCACCGTGTCAAATGCTGCGGACAGGTCAAGGAGAATGAGAACCGATGAGAAGGATGAGGCTCTGGCAGCACGGAGGGATTCAGTCCCTGCGAGGAGAGCAGTCTCAGTGGAGTGAGCCTTCTTGAAGCCTGACTGGTGGGGGTCAAGCAGGTTGTTATGGGAGAGGTAGGAGGACAGTTGGTTAGAGATAGCAGATTCTAGTGTTTTAGAGAGGAATGAAGAGAGATACCGGTCTGTAGTTCTGTATGTCGGTGGTGTCAAGGGTTGGTTTTTTGGGGAGAGGCTTTATTCTGCCAGTCTTAAAAGACGCTGGAACAATGCCTGAAGTGAGGGAGGAGTTGATAAGGGAGGTGAGAAATGGCAGGATGTCGCTCGAGACGGCCTGGAGGAGTGAGGAAGGGATAGGGTCAAGGGGGCTGGTGGTGGCATGGTTAGACGTAACTATTCTGTTGACCTCTTCGGAGGTGAGAGGGATAAAGTGAGTAAAAATAGAGGTAGGGACGGGTGGAGGGAGGATGGTGGCAGAGGTGAAAGAGGAGCTTACCCACTTCACCTTCTGGGTAAAGTGGGTAAGAAAGTCATCAGCAGTGAGGGAGGAAGGAGGTGGAGGGGAGGGAGGGGTGAGGAAGGCAGAGAACACGGAAAATAGTTTCCTTGGGTTGGAAGCGGAGGAGTTAATTTTGGTTCGGTAGAAGGTAGATTTGGCTGTGGACACCGTGGAGGTGAATACTGAGAGAAGGTGAAGATAGTGAGATAGGTCATTAGGACAGTCTGATCTCTTCCATTTCCTCTCAGCTGCCTGCAGCTCTGCTCTATGAGTCCGCAAAGATTCAGACAACCAAGGAGGGGGGGGAGAGGACCGCGCAGGTCTGGAGTAGAAGGGACAGAGAGGAGGAGGAGAGGGAGGATAGCAAAGTGTTGGAGGATTCCTCAGTGGATATTTGAGAGAATTGTTCGACAGAGGGTAGTGAAGACAAAACGGTTTGAGGCAAAGGTGGAGGGAGAGAGAGATTTCAGGTTACGGTGGATGGTGACAATGTGGGGAGTAGAGAGGGCAGCGGGGGTAGCAGAGTTCTCTGGAGTGATCCAAGTCTCTGTAAGGGCCAGGGAGTGGAGGGACATAAGGGAGGCATAGGCCGAAATAGAGTCTGCCTTTTTGACCACCGATTGGCAGTTTCAGAGACCTCCCATTACCTTAAGGGCAGTGGAGGTGGGGGGTAGTGGGGGATAGCATAGATTGAAGGGGTTGTGGTGTCAAGCAGGGGATCTATGGTGGCCTCGCCTACAGGTAGAGATTCTGACTAGGATGGAATTCCGACACATAGCTACAAAGGGGTAGCTTCCTAGCCTTCCTCGAGTGACTCCCACAGAGAGACTCTCTTAGTCTTTGTTTCAAAGACTTGACACCTCTGCCTTACTGCGCTATAAATCCAACATTAACAGTCCAATACCACTATCAACCAGAATAGACTATTTTAATTTCAGCTGATTAAGTCAATAAAAAGACGATTATTTGACTATAGATGTTAGAAAGAAACATCATTAATTGTTGATAACAGTGGTATAAGCAGAATAACTAATCTAATTTTTGTAAAACAATGTATTCCAGTATGAGTCAGCCATTACCATATAGCCCGTTGTGGTTTATTCATTACTTAACTTGTGTTTAGGTGGGTCTTTGCGCGACTCAACATCACATCTTTGCGTTGTTCACTTAAATACTAGAAAATTGCATTAACACTGCTGGGTTTGATTCACCTACACTAAGAATGTATGCAGCCAGGTACTAAGACAGCATGGATGTAAGACAGTATGGATTTGTTGTCCACCAGGTGGCCTATATGTCACAGCATCACAAGTTGATCTCTCTTGAACGGCAACATATGTTTACACAGGTCTGATGGAGGTGTGACTTATTGTGGGGTGAGTTGTCCATGTATCTCTCCATGGCCTGCTTCATGTTTGTGGCGGGTTTTGTGTACCAGAGCATTGAGGTTCTTCCAGGCATAGCTGAGTCCGTCCACCCGCTCTGCGCTGCCGTCGCTGAAGGACAGCTGGTGCTTGTTGAGGAGCGCAAAGGACTCCTCCACCGGCCCGATGGTGGCGTCGATGTGGATCTCCGTCTCACGCACCTGGAACACAGCAAAGAGGGGAACACACACGCACGCACACACACACGCATGTGAGGATCGAGGGATTAGGGGGATTGATCAAGTACAAAAGTGAAAGTTAAACTAATATAAAAGGGAAATAAAACTTGCATGAAAGTGAAAGTGAAGCTAACACAAAAGTGAAAGTGAAACTAATAGAAAAGCCAAAGCCAAACCATGACAGGATAGAACTCCATAGTTGGGAGTAAAAGGAAAAGAGATGGTTATAGACGGGACCGATCACTAGGCCGGCGTACCTCCTTCAGCGCCGCCATGGCTTCCCGCACGTCCTCCAGGTCTCCGATGGGCCGCTGCAGGCGCTTGGTCAGGCTCTCGATGAAGGAGAACACCTCGTCCATCCTCCCCGACGCCTGGCGGTTGAGAGCGGCACCAAACGCCCGCTTCCACACGCGGCACTCCTGGGTGAGCGACAGCTTCAGCTGCTCCGTGTCCAGCAGCACCGAGCCCACCGTGAAGGAGGCGGGGAGCTCCTCGATCTGAGCCTCCAGCTTCTACACGAGGCCAGAGACCCCAGCAGAGGACGTCATTTACTGACATACAGGGTGTGTCTACATTGACCAACTGGTGGTTATCAAACTGTGGGTAACAACTCAAAAGGGTTTGCGATGTTTCGAATAAAGGGTATGCCGTTTTTAAGAGCCATAGAGATTTGTAAGAGCCATAGAAAATGTACTGCTTACTCTACTGCACAAAACATGTGGTAGGTCCAGTGCCAGAAGTACCCACATGGGTGTGAAAGCGTTATGGAACCCCTGGTCCAAACTAGAATGAGTATAGTCTTCTCTGTATGATATTTGACGCCTATAATGCTGCAGAGTGTTACTGTAACACAGCCGTTGGTTTTGAGACAGATGTCCTACGGTCATTCAATGTACAATGTACACTCCCCTGTTGGCGCCGCCCCCGTGGACCAGGGTGGTGCCGCACCCGGCTGTTCCCACTGGGCTACAGCACAGGTGCTGATCAGCCCAGTGGGAATAAAAGAGGCCGCCGCCCAAGGAAGGTCACCAGATCGTCTTAAACCTTTACCGGTAACCACGCATGACCCCGTCTAGTATTTTTTACGTCCTGTTGTTTCCCCGGTCTGACTCCCGTACCTTTCCTGCCCCAAGATTCCACGGACCCTACTCCTGTCTCCAGCGCTTCCCGTCCCCGGGTTTGTTCCTGTCTCTGCGTTCCCTCCCTGGATCGTTCCCGGGTTTGTTCCTGTCTCTGCGTTCCCTCCCTGGATCGTTCCCGGCGTCCCGGCATCTTCCCCCCCCGGATCGTGCTCTCCGCCTCTTCCCTCCCCGGCACACACACTCCCGCACCAACACCCACCACTGATACCCTCATTAGAGACCACACATAGCCGTCCGCTTATTGACTGACCCACACATCATAACCCCGTGTTCTCCCCTTTTCCTGATTCCGGGAATAAACACGCTTACGGGCTTCTGAAAGACTTGTGTTGTCGCTTACCTCGTTTCCCTCTGGATCAGTCGTTAACACCCCCAGCATTCACTTTTCATATTCTTCGGCACTCCTACATTTAATATGTATTTATATGCCTTTTCTTTGCTATTTTTTCCCTTATTTATGATCCCTTTATAAGCATATAAAAATGATTTATATGCCTACTATGTAGTTGTTATATCCTACATATGTCACTGTTCACAATAACCTGTGTTATACTGTGCATTTGATAAAAATACTAGTAAAAATACTAGTAATGCTTGTCCTACAGAGTAGTGTGAGATCTGTTTTGGGGGAGACGGATACAGTACAGTACAGTAGAGGACAATATTGGTTGCCGTACAGAGTAGTGTGAGATCTGGGAGCTGAACTCAGTCAGGGAGGGCTCTGTCTCCAGGAAGCTCTTCACCTGCTCCTCTGGATCCTGCGTACACACCACAAACACAGTTACATACACAGTTACACGTACGTACACATACAACTCTGACAATGTGTGTGTAAATCCCACAAACCTGGTTCCAGAGGGTGGAGAAGTGGGCTAGTTGTTTGAGTGTGTTGGTACTCTGAGTCTTGAGAGAGGAGACCACAGAGCCCAAATGGATAACAGACCTGGCAGAGACAGACAAACAGATAGACATACAGACATATCAACTACAAACTATGTGTAAAGCAACAATGTGCCATCATTTACCTCTCAAATGGCAGAAAAACGTCCCTGAATAACATATCCTATAAAATATGATAGATATTATATATATTTAGATTATATAGAAATAGAGCTCCACACGTCCACACACACCAGCCCCTTAAGCCTGATTTATACTCCTGCGTAAAGTGCTGAACGTAGGCTACGGACAGCCCTCTCCGTAGCCGGAGAGCCTGTCGGAGAGCCTCTGCGTCGTCTCCGGCTGCACGTAATTTTTTTTAACTGTCCGTTACTGCGTCGAGGGGCTACGCATACGCAAGGGCTGTGATTGGTCCTCTAAAAACATCATTTCCGGAATTACTTTCCCTGTTTGACTTGGCACCTTATTTACTTTCTACATGAAGCACATTAAGGACTAATCAAACACCAAATAAGATCTGAAAAGCTTTGGAAGTTAATTTCCAACACTATTTACATGGTTAGTAGTCAACATATAAGATCGCTCCATCGAGCTCGCTGCATCTAGGGTTGCCAGATTGGACCATATTTCCCGCCCAATCTGGCAACCCTAGCGGCAGCGCGCTTCAGCTAGGGTTGCCAGATTGGGTGGGAAATATGGCCCAATCTGGCAACCCTGGCGGTGACTCGCTTTGCGTCTCCGACATCCCGACGCAGAAGTATGAAGGCTCGAGGGGTCTGCGTAGTGACGGAGTCGGATTACGCATGACGGAGTCGGAGAAGTATAAACTACGCTTTAGTCGTGACATCATGACTAAGGAAAAGGTACCTCGGAAAAGGTAGTCTGACGTCACGAAAAGAACACTACCTGTGTATGGACAAGTACACAAACTTGCTTTCCGGACTCATGCAATCGATTCATGGTTTTTACTGACCTGGAAAAGGACTTTGTTTTTTCGCTCTCCGTTCACGATTGACACTTCCGAGTTCCCAAAGGCGATCCAAATGGAACTGATAGAACTGCAGTGTTGTGCGCCGTTGAAGGATAACTATGCATCTGTTGCAATCTAATCATTCTATCAATCCTTGCCACCACAGTGCCCAATGTATTTTAGCCTTTGCAGGTAAAATACTTTGTATGTTTGTGACAACATATTTTTGTGAGCAGGCCTTTTCAGTGATGAATATTAATAAATCGCAAGTGTCATCTGAATGATGTTATGAAAATAGCCACTGCCCAGAAACTGTCCCCCGATGACAAGTTAAAAAGTGTCTGGCTTCGACAAGTAAAATGTAGCTGAAGTAGGCTGATGTCCCCATTTATCATAATCCAGTGTGGGAGGGAATAAAAGGGGTTGTGTTGACTGATTGAGCCTGTGTAGACTAGTGCCATAGGCATATGGGTGTGTGGAAATATGGGTTGGGGTTGACTGGTGATGACTGGCAAAGTCAATGTGCCTCATCTTTTGTTAAGCCAATGTAATGTTTTTAGATATTATAGATATTTGGCTATTTTTCCAAGAACCTTTTTGTTTTACTAATTCCTACTGGATATTCAACCACATGGCCTATTGTTGGACTACTTTATTCTGGGCTTACTTTCTGTGACTCGTTTAGGCCTACTTGACCTGGCCTTCTTTTAATTGGCCTAATTATGCATTGAGTGTTTTAATGTGCAAGCCTTCAATACATATACCGTATATCCTCTAATATAGGCCCAGTTCTTTATTTTACTCAAGCGCAGCCTTTATTGGAAGGAGGCCAATATTAGAGACAGGCCTCTGTTCCGATTTGAGGAAAACGGACTACCAGTAGATTGAATAAAAACAAGATCTTGTGTCTACCGAGAGTCATATTCTATATTCCTTCAGGAGTGCAGGTCTCTTGCATTTTGATTCATAACGTTATAGCGATATTTGAAGTGCTCTGGTGGCTTTCTAATGATATAAACAGTCTCATCTGTATATTTTTGTGTTCAATTAGACATTTTAAAACATTGGTTCTAATAATAGGCCTCTATTGGAGACCAGCCTTTATTTGACTCCGCCGACAGCAAGACCTGGCCAATGTTAGAGACCGGCCGCTAATTGAATACAGGCCAGTATTAGAGCATCTACGGTAATAAAAGTAATTAACAGTTTACACTTGCGTTATTTATAGGAAATGTGTTTTGTTGGCCGCTAGTCTATTTTGTTGCATCTCTAATTTATAAATGTAGGCTAATTGCATGGATAGGAAAATGTTACGTTTTTAGAGGGTAACTGTCTGCTGCTTTTGGCATATGTAATTGTAGACCTCATTGTGTGGCTATTTTGGTACCAATGCAATTTCTTTTTTCTTTTTTTCTCACTAATGTGTAGGCCTTCATGAATCATTTCAAATAGCCTACCTATGTGTTGAGTCAGTGTTTGGCCTTTTGGCCCAGTCCGAAAGTGTACTCTGGCCCCCTGAGGTCTCACTAGAAAAAAATCTGCCCCCCTGTCCAATGTCACCCTGGCATCCCTGCTGTAAACACACTCAGAAAACCATTTCAAGACCTATGTAACACGAGTTGGTTCCTTACGAGACACCACCGTGCTCGCTTAACTCAAATAATGTGGCGAAACAGTATAAACATCAACAGTATAAAATCTCATATTACCCTGTGGACGTATCCAGAAAGCCCTTACTGGCCGATAGCCGAGCGAATGCAATATAGTTAGAATACTACTATATATAATACTACTAATAATAATATGAATACTACTAATAATACTACTAATAACACTATAGATAGCCACAGAAACAATAACCTTTTCCTTGTTGTTTAGATTTTTTACAAGATGAAACGATGAAGCAGTGCAGTCATGTCCATAGTTATGACTATGTAACGACATAGTAAGCCTGCTTGACTAGCTTGTGACAGCTGAGTTTTTGCTTTTGTGCAGTTTCAGTACAGTTGCACAATACAGTTGCGTGACAGAGGAGCGTCTGCAGGCGACTAGTAGTCTCTCTACCACCAGGCCCAGCTAGCAGCTTCCAGCCCAGCTACAGCCATCAACACCAGGCCTAACCACCAACTATACCGCCTGGAAGTGCTTGCCTGTGTTCAACCATGGCTCTACTCACCGACCATCCTGATTGTCCTGGGTGTCTCAGTCTCAGCCAGAAGATTGTGGAACTCGAGGGTAGAATAACGACTCTCCATGAAATTAAAATTGACATGGAACTTATTGACTCCCTTCTACAGTCTGTGGTGTCACAGGCGGCTGTAAACGCCACCCTCCCGGCATCCGGCACCCTCAATGCCCCGTCAATCCCGACAGACTGGCTGACCTCCCACCACGACTCTGCCTAAAGAACAGCAGGTCCATCACGGAGGCTCTAAACAACTGTACCCACCTCCACCATAGACAATAATCATCGGGGACTCAATCGACAGAAATGTGTCCATCAAGAACGCTCACACGGTTTCTTTTCTTGGTTCCACAGTGGTGGACATCACTGATAAAGTCCAAGATGTTACAATGTCCTTCCCTGCTGCTGACACTCTAGTGGTGCACGTCGGGACGAATTACATGGGGAAACGACAGTCTGAGCAGACCAAACGTGACTTTATCAGACTGTTTGGTGAGCTGAAACGTCTTCACTACAGTACTAACATCTCAGGTCCCATTCCCACGACTGGCCGCGGCTTCGGCCGCTTCTCCAGACTGCTTAGCCTAAACACCTGGCTCCAGTCCGCCTGCCGCGCTCACAACATCTACTGGCTCCAGTCCGCCTGCCGCGCTCACAACATCTACTTCATTGACAATTTCAACATTTTCTGGCAACGTAGTGATCGCTTTGCAGCGGATGGCCTTCATCTGAACTCCGCAGGCAACCATGCACTCTCCTCCAACCTTTTGTACCGTATCACTCACCACCGAAGGCGGCCCGAGTGAGTAGTGGGTGGGCCGAACCGATACTATGTGCTGTAATTTATCAACCACCTAAAACCCACAAAGATTTTATAAGTGATTTCTCTGAGCTCCTCGCTGACATTAGGACCAATTATGACAGGATTTTAATTGTTGGAGATTTCAACATTCATCTATGTTGTAGCTCCAAGCCCCTTATTAAAGATTTTATTGATGTACTTAATTTTGAACAATTTGTCTCTGGTCCCACTCATGTTTCTGCTCCTACACAAGCACATGGTCACACACTCAACCTTGTTTTAGCTCAGGGCCTTCCTGTTTTTAATGTTCAGGTGCTTGATGCTGCTTTTTCAGATCAATTGCCTTATGCCTAATTGTCTTATTTGATTTTAACCTCCCCTTTCATGATAAACCGTGCTCCCCTGGGCGTCTTGGCCGTGTCCTGAAACCCTCAACTGCTGCAGACTTATCTGCTTTTAAGAATGTCGCACAATTTGACTCACTGAGCAATTAACTTCTGTTTTTGTTTCCACTTGTACTGGTTTATTAAATACCATTGCCCCTTTAAAGCGGACACATGCCCGAGCTAAACAGGACCCCTGGCTCAATGACACCACTCGTGCGGCTGGACGTGCAGGACGGCAGAGCGCATGTGGCAGAAAGATAAGCTTCATGTCACTTATGAAATTCTGAAAGACAGTTGTCAAGTACCAGTATACCGTTAGAGCTGTAAGTAGTATCTATCTGTAAGTAAGTATCTATCAGAGGTCATCTCAAGAAACATTTCCAACCCTCATGTTCTTTTTAAAACCATTGACTCAATCCTTAATGCTCTTTAGCTCTCCGCTCTGGAAGCCACATCTGATATGTGTAATACCTTTCTCAGCTTATTTGTGGACAAGATCTCCTCCATCATAGCTTCTATTGTGCCCCCTCCTTTGACCCCTCTATTGACATCATTTGCACTGCAGTTTTTTGCTAACTGTTAGTCAGCTCAAGTCCTCGTCCTGTCCCATTGATCCAATTCCTACCAAACTTTTTAAGGAAGACTGGGGGGCAATTGGACCAAATGTCTTGAGAATAATTAATAGCAGTCTTACACTAGGGTACATGCCATTTTTTAAGCAGGCTGTTGTAGTTCCCCTGTTAAAAAAAACCCAATCTGGACCCTTCTGTTCAGATTGGGTTCCTCAAAGCTTTCCTTTATAGCTAAAATGCTTGAAAAGACTGTACTCGTAGGGCCCTTACATAGTCAACGCATCGCTACGCATATGCATCCGCAAGGCTATGCATCGCTACGCATTGGGCGCCATTATGCGGCGATGCGTAGCAAAATGTGTCGTTCCAATTTTTCACGCGCCGACGCATGCAATAATATGCGGTGTATGTCGGTGGGGGCGATACTGCAAGTATTGTACATTCTTGTTATATTTACAGATGATTTGAATACAATGGCGGGCGAAGTGCCTCAACAGAGCCTCAAAAGTGCTTATACCAGCGGTACAGAACAGATTGCTGGCACTACTCCACCTGGGTTTGTTCAGAAGAATTCTGAAACAGTCATAATAGGCCACCCTCAGCTTATGAAAGCTCTCCCTCTTGAACTTCACCCACAAGGGGGCAGTATACAGTGGTGTACAGAAGGATCGAAACATACTGGATTTAACCTCATCAGAGCACCAATGGAATCTTCGTGCAAGAATGTTAAGAATTTCAAGACTTAAGAATTTCATTGCCAGCGACTGCTCTGTCATTGTTGTGCATATGACAATAAAAACATCTTGAATCTTGAATCTTGTTAGCTTGCACATAAAGCATGCAGCGTTGTCTGTACATATCATCATCATCAAACAATCGATCAGTTATGATGTGCCCCAGATACTTAGTTTTGGAACATACAGATAGGGTTTGTCCAGACAGGTAAAAAGGTGGAAAGTTGAGGTTCTTATCCACTTTAGTTCGACATATCAAAATGACGCTCTTCTTGGCATTATACTGTACATCAAAACAAACACCATACTGCGAACATATGTAATAGTTGTTGGAACGCTGCACTACTAGGGGATACCAGAACCAGGTCGTCAGCATACATGAGATGGTTGATCGCAGTGTTACCAATCATACATCCTGTATCACATCCCCTGAGTTGGTCAGATAAACCATTCATGTACAAGTTAAAGAGAACAGGGGAAATAATCCCTCCCTGCCTAACTCTGTTCCCAACGGCAAAAGGAGCAGAAATTGCACTACCCCATCTGACCTGCATCTTTTGATTAGCATACCAAAATGCCAAGATCCGAATTAAGGTCTCAGGCACGCCCCTCTCTCTCAACTTCACAAACAATTTCTGGTGATTGACCCTATCAAACGCCTTGGAGGCATCAATAAAGCCAAGTAGAACCGAAGAGTTTGCCCTCCCTTAAGTGTCCACCATCTCCTTAAGAGCAAAGATACACTGATCTGTGCTGAGCTTAGGCTTGAAACCGAATTGGTTGTCAGCAGTAGACCGGTATGAACCTAACCTGTCTAATAATATTATTACCAGCACTTTGGAGACCACAGTAGCTAAAGCAATAGGTTGGTAGTTGTCTAAACTCCCCACTCTGCCTGCTTTGTCTTTAATGACAGGGACCAGAGTAACCAACAACATGGAGTGTGGCAGTATGCCGTGGGACAGAAAGGCAGTGAAGCATAAGGCTAGGAGAGCTGCAACCCTCGGGCCTGCATGTTTGAGGTGCTCAGCAGAAATGTGGTCTGAGCCACTGGCCTTATTATCAGCTAACTGTGAAATAGCCAGGTGGACTTCCTTGGCTGTAATACCAGCTTCATCACCGGAAACATCACCCACAACAAAAGGGTCGCTCTTTATGCAGTTAAATAATTTGGAGTAATGCAGCCTCCACAGTTCGACTATACTGCTGGCTCCAGACACACCTTCTATGATGTTGGGTAGGGACGTGTTACCCCTACTCAGAGCTCTCACCTCATTCCAGAAGCCTGTTGTGTCGTTACACATCAGTTCCTCAGCCATAGAGTCTGCCATCATTGCTTGTTCATTTTTCTTTACGAAACGAACTGAATAATTTAATCTGCCATTAGTTACTTTTTATAGTCCAGTCCCCTCTCTAGGCCTCCCTGCTAGGACCCATGCCTTATGGGCCTTCTTGGCTACACTATGATGGTCAGCCACATGCTTATTCCACCCTGGCTTAGGTTTATGCCTATTATTATTATTATTCAGGGAGAGGCATGGTTTACCCGCCTCAATGAGCACTCCCACTATACAGTCATACATAACACTCAGACCTTCATAATGAGCATTAAGATTACAGTTCAGATCAGTACACAGAATGGCATCCTCACGTAAAGATATATTATTCAACAATTTATCAGCTCTACCATAATACAATAGCACATCTTCACTAGTAAGCTTAGACCAGTCCAACCTTGGAGTACAGGCAGTGTGGGCCTCCTGAGAAGACTCAGGCAGACATTCACACTCTACTATTAACACAAAGGGACCATGGTCAGACATAGATGCATCATACAGAATCTCCATAGAACTAATGCTAGCATGGGTATCAGCAGTGCTGATACAATGATCAAGCCATGATGTCGAGTGCCAGGCCTCACTGACACTGGTGAAGCTATCGGCAGGTAAAAGTACCTCACTAGACAGAATGAGATTATTATCGTCACAGAGCTGTAACATATGCCTAGCAAACAGGGAATTACAATCAGAGATATCAGCATTCATGTCTCCCATTATGAAGATATTAGTCGACATATGATCATAAATAAACGAGCTAATGAATGCAAGTCTATTCAAGTATTCTTCTTCATTGAGTCTAGACTCATATGGTGCATACACATTAAAAATAACGAATTCCCTATTGCTAATATTTACCTGCACACCAATGCACCAGTCAGTTTCGAGTCTGATTACACTAATTACAGGGTCTAAACTTTTACGCTAGAGGATGGCTATTCCACCAGGGATTCTCCCCCTGACAATTCCCTGAGACAAGTGAGTGGAGGACTCCCCAGCACCGTGAAAAAAGTAATTTACACAGTTCAACCCTCCTAAATCCTGCTTGGATAGAAACGTTTCCTGTAAGCATAAAATGTCACAACTTTGAAGCAGATTTTCCACAACCAGTCGTCTGGCTCTGTCCCCCTCGCTGTTACCCAGGCGCACACCACAACAGTTATAAGACGCAACCCACATAGAGACTAGTTGGGTGCAGGCTTGTTCCCAGCCCCATTCCTCTCAGGGTGCTCGTCCCCGCCCCCAGAAACACCACCCCGAAAGGCTCTGGGCCTCCGGGACTCAAATAATCGACGGACATATATCCCAGCTGGCCATGCTTGCGGACTACACATATCCGCCACCTCCTTGCAGTCTGCCGTGATGTGAAACGAGCCGAATCGGCTGGTAGCCAATTCAGTCTTGCGGCAAGTCACAGATGGATTGCCCAGTTTGTTAGCCAGATAGTCTCGCAAGATGTCAGCCTCCAAGTCCGGGGAGAACTTAGTTGCAAACACACTCACCCTCTTCGTAGTAATTACATCAATGCTGCTCTCCGCTGTGCCAATAATCCCCACGTTCCTGTGATCTCGCTTCTCCCGACTTGACGCAGGGGTATAGTGGGGCTGCCGCGTCTTAGGTGTAGACTTTTTCTGCCCCTTTTTCACCACCACACTCTACGATGGCGATTTCGGAGTTCGGGGCTGCGTGACTCCTGTAGCCACAACAACTGCAGGGCTAATCTGCCGCTAATCTTGCCCCCTCCTGATGAACTGAGCCAGACTGCCGAGCAACTCTCTCCGGTGGGACCCCGTCGATCCGGGACTGTGGTGGACCTCCGGTCCTTCTCCATCGCAACCACACGGCTATTGACAGCCGCAGTAGCCACCGACAGGTCCTCGTTCACAGTCACCTGTGCCTCAATGGCTCTCCTCAGACCGGAGACTTCGCTCGCCAGTTGCTCCACTCTGCCGAGCAGCGCTGAGATGTCCTTGTTGCCAAACCCGACTGGTGGAAGCTTGTCCAAACAGTACGAAACAAACATGGGGATGTTCTCCCCAGCCTCATTGAACAGACTCAGGCATGCTTTGATGTTCTTAGCGTCCTTGTCTCGACCGGTGTGCTTAATCTTGTGTTGCACAGTCGACGGGCAAGCCTCAAACAGGAAGCCCTTAGATTTCTCGATCCATTCCGAGGAGAAGTTGTTAGTTGCCAACAAAACAACCTCGTCATGGCAGAGAGTCCTCATTTTGACAGAAAGAAAGTGCAGCAGTTCATCAACCATGATAACTTTCCCGCATTTTCCCTCCAATCAGGAGGGAATAACCAGCAGCTGGAGTCAATACCAACTCAGATACAGGCCAGGTTAAAGTTACGTTTTTCATCTCTTACTTTATCCAAAATTGTGGCATGATCTGGGACAGCTGAAGGTGAGCGATGACGACTTGCTGTCCGTGCCGGTGTTGTTATGCCATAAATGAAAACTGTGTTGTGAAGCATTGCGCATGCGCAGTCCAAGATTACATGTAAGAAAAAGGGCTTTTAAAGCGTTAATTTGATACAAAACCACCAAACCCTTTTTAGTCTGTTTTTCATCGCGATTTCAACCATGTGTTTTTTATGCCCCTTAGACCTCTGAAAATGGAGATACAGCACTCTCCCCAGTCATTCAGAGAGGGCCCTGGTCTTGTTAAGCCCAAATAGCTGCCTGAAAGGCGTTTCCAATATGGCTGCGAGTGAGGGGACTTGCCTAGAAGGACTTTGGTTAAACACCATATACTGAGCTTGCATAATAAAATTTACAAAAATAAAAACTGCATTGCATGGTTTCTTTTTTGTGAAAAAAATCAAAACAACAAGGAAAAAGTTATCGTTTCTGTGGCTAGTGGCTGAGAGCACATCCGCTCGGCTATCGGCTAGTAAGGGCTTTCTGGATACGTAAACGGGGTAATCTGAGATGAGTGTTTATACTGTTTCGCCACATTATTTGAGTTAAACGAGCACGGTGGTGTCTCATTAGGAACCAACTCATCTTACATAGGTCTTGGAATGGTTTTCTGAGTATTGTTAGAGGCTTCAGAAGCAGATAAGAGCTTGCCCCAGAGCATAGCTTTGTAGCTCTTCTGACGCACTGGCAGCCCTCTCTTCGTCCTCTGGTTATATCCAATGAATTTTCGTCTGGTTTTTGCTTCCCTAAGCATGGGGTGACCCTCAGGGAACAGATAATGGGGTTCAAAAATGCCGGAGTTCTCCTTTAACGCCGGAGTTCTCCTTTAACGCTCCATTCCTTAAAACTGAAATGAAGCGGGACTGTTTCGGGAATCAGCCTCTAGGGGGCACCAGAGAGAACATGTTATGGGAACTGACTTGGTGACATCCTTGTGTTCGGCCAGCTGCCGGTCCAGAGGCCTCAGGACCAGCTGCTTGATAGGACTGTCGTCTCCGGCATCCCGCAGAGCTGCTTGCTCCAACTGGGAGAGAGACATAAAGAGACGGAGAGAGAGAGCGAGAGAGAGAGAGAGAGTGTGAGAGCAAGGGCAAGAGAGCGAGAGAGAGGGAGTGTGAGAGCAAGAGTGCGAGCGAGCGAGAGAGAGATATTTAAATGACATGTAAATGAGGCCTCCATAGTAGCATGTGGCAGCGGAGCTGTACCTGGAGCTGCTTGTGGTGCAGGTGAGAGAACGTCCACAGGGGGATGTCTTTAGCCATGGAGCCCATGATGGTCACCACCTTGTTCACCATGGCCTGACACACACACATACACACACAAATACACATACACAAACACACACATACAGATATACACACGCACGCACACACATACACACAGATGCACACACATACAGATACACACACACACACACACACACACACACACACACACACACACACACACACACACACACACACACACACACACACACACACACACACACACACACACACACACACACACACAGACACACACACACACACACCAACACACACACACACTACACATGAACACACACACACAACCACACACACTCACACACACACACACACACACACAGTGCAAGGACACACACACATACACACACACACAGTGCAAGCACACACACACACACACACACACACACACACACACACACACACACACACACAGTGCAAACACACACACACACACACACACACACACACACACACACACACACACACACACACACACACACACACACACACACACACACACACACACACATACACATACACATACACATACACATACACACAC
>OMLJ01114101.1:0-15180 GCA_900302595.1 Gadiculus argenteus
ATATTTTCATATTTTGTTTTTTTTCCCCAAATGCTGTGAGTTATTTATTTACAGTTTCCAAGTGGAAATATATACATCATTTAAGTTACATGCACTTTAGTTTAGTGCTAATACAGCACTGTCTTACTTTTGCACCATGTACTGGTATTATTGAGCTAATGTTTTATTACTCCCGAGTTAGGGGATGAAACAAAATAAATAATAATAATTAAAAAAATTATCTTTTGTGTATTTCTACTTGATACTGAATCGATATCAAAGTATTTCAAACAATATCGAATCGATATCGAATCGAATCGTGGCCTACCGAATCGAAATCGAATCGAATCGTGAGATTCTTAACAATACCCAGCCCTATGTTACACACAATTTTAAATAAAGATCTTATTATGGCCCTGCTAATTTAAATGCCCCCCTACTCATAATAACGCAATAACAAGACAAACTCAGATTATGTGACTTGCCCTGTGTAATGCTTCTCTGGGGACCGGACCATTACATGATTCCTCTCTCTATACATGGCCTGATCTGTTCAGTAAATGTGAAGGATGCCGGAGCACTGACTGAGTTCCACTGAGAGGGAGGGTGAGGACTAGGGTTAGTTGCCAACCTGCTATGCCATGTGTCCTGGCTTTCTGCTTTCGCCCGGCAGCAGTAGGCATACTCTTGAAACTCATTGGCAAACAGAACACAGTCATGACGAGGGTCCTTCAGCAGGTTGCGCAGCCGGTTGTACTGCCTACACAAAACCGACAAAGTTGAATTAAACAATTATTTTAGATGGTCACACACACACACACACACACACACACACACACACACACACACACACACACTAGGTTAATAGAAACAATTGCCTTCAGGGTACCATGGGCAGCTCGGCTGTTTAAGGTTGGACCTATCTGCATTCCTTAATGCCTAACTTCTACCTGCGTCCTTTACTGTGCTGCACGGCGTGGCAGGCGGTCTGTGTGAAGACAATGCCCCGGAGCTCTCTGAACTCCAGAACCTCCTGGTAGTCCACCACGACTCCCACGTCAGGGAACACATAGTGGGTCACGTCTTCCGAGAGCAACTTGCCGTCTGAAACGAAGGTCGGCAACCATCAATCCACATGACTCTAAATAGGTCTACTACACTTAAGTCTACAGTTTGTTTGGTTTGTTTTGGTTTGGAAAGCGAAACTGCCATCAAATCAACCTTTCCAAATAAATGTACGTTACCTGATTGGGACTGCCATTCAAAAAACTCAAACAGTTACATTCATCATTATAGGTTAACGTTACAGTTATTGAAGTTTGAAAACATATGGGGTGAGTTTACCATTGTCACATCCCGCCTGACAGAGAGCGCTGTGACAAGGGACATGTTCTCTCAGGTAATGTTCCCGAACCACACGGACCTTCCGTCCCCTGGAGCTTTTTAAATGGAAGATCTTTTCCGTTTTAATCATGTCTTCATGTGGTCAGGTAAAGGCAGTTTTGTGTTTTAAAGAGTTAGCGGTAATGGTAAACAAGTTTCAAGACGGAAATGCAGCTAGTGGGACCTGGGCGGATTTTCTGACGTCACTTCCTAAAAGAACGCGTCTATAAAAAACGTAATTAATATTTATTATGGAATACTTGTTCCAATGCCCCACAATACTATAAATACGAATCAAAACACAAAAAGATTATTGAAAGACAGAATGTTGTTCTTACTCGTTCAAACTGTGATTAAGGCTATATGTATTCAATATGCTTGTATACTAATGGTGCGTTCACAGTGCTAGAAATTATAGGGAAAACAATTTCGCGACGTTCTCGTGAACGACACCTCATGACGCTCAGGTGATTTTTCTTCCGCTCGGCAACTGGGGCCAGATTTTGTTAACCGAGTTGCCCAGTTGGTGGCGTATTGTTTACGTGTAGTGATGGGCATGACCATGGCGGAGCATGAAAGTTTTACTCAATATAAAGAATCACCCATCATATCACATACTTTACTATTGATTGACGTAAAGGCGTACAAACTTGAAACTGATCCTACTAAGTTCTGTTTAGTTGTGACTGTTTTTTATCTGATTAAAAAAAACCCTGCCGTGAAAATCCTTTAGATTTCGAGCCCAGTGCACATGAATGGTTGCTGTCAGGAACACGTGTAAGCGCGAGCGTCAACACTGCCGAGCCGGCTCGTTATGACCACGATCATGAATAGCTTCCCGACGCCATGATTATGCTGTTTCAACTTCCAAACCAGAGTAAAAAGTCGGTGGGAAAAAAAGTGTCTTTATAAACTCTAATGAAGTAAATCTGGATTTTGAAAATAAAAAGCCATTGTATTTTAATCACTAAATATTTATACATTGAAATAACGTATCAGATTGTATTTCTTCTGAATTTAACTAAATATTCAAAGTCAAAAAAAGTCAATAGGCTAAATTCAGATTCAAAACACTATGTATTCATTTCAACTTAAATATTTTCAACGTTGCCAAGTTCAACATACCAAATTCAACTGCAAAATTTTATGTACGAAATTCAGTGTTAACATCGGGGGACCCAAGGAAGAGCAATCGATCCTAGATGCTGGATCGCGGTCAAGCATTATAAGTAGACGCAGCATTGGCTGCTGTGACGCGAGAAATTCGGTGATAAGGAGCCGGCGAGCAGCATAAATTGGTAGCGTCTAAAATAGGAACGTGGGGATTACTTTTCATAATAATAAAAAATAAAAAATAAAAAATAATAAAAAATAATAAAAACACCCCAAAACATGTGTCCTTTATCATAGCTACACGTATGACAAAAACACGTGTGAAAATCAGTGGTATTCAGTGAGGTAAGATTAATTAAATGCGCTGACAGTTAATTGCTCCTGCCAAACGAATGACACTGAGTGGAGCGGATCACCACTCCAAGATGGTGGCCCCACGTCTCGTCAGCGCCAGTAGGCAGCAGCGATGGATGCTGTGTCTACTTATAAGATGTCTATGAGTACACCAATGCTTTGTTCCAATATCCATACTACAGTATCCATACTCATACTACTTAGTAGGGCATTCCAATTCAAATTGGGGGGAAAGAAGTGTACTGAAAGGACCCGGATGGTGTACTCAAGACGGTCAAACCACGGAGTGTGGATGTACACTTCTCGAATGGCCGCCATCTTAGCTACATAGCAGAAGAGGTGGTGCCGGGCTGAGAACAACGTCAGCGCATTTTCCACATCCGCCTACCATTAATGGGGTAATTTTGTAGTTTTTATAGCTTTTATAGCTTTTTATAGCTACTATGCGTAAAGAGTTCACCGTTCAAAGCGGGATGTTTATTGTGGGGGCCACGGCGCGGCGGCAGTCGTGTTCGTCATTTCCGATTAGTGTACCACAGAGTATTTGATTTGGAACAACACTAACATCTGATCTCGGTGTTGGTGCGTGATTAGGAGCCGTAGCCATAATTCAACCCCAATAGTGCATTACCATTGCTCTATTGATTAAACATGTGTAAAAGGCCCAGAGTAGCTGCCCTGATTGGCTACTTGATTCAAGTAGCCATTCAATTTAATTTAATCAGCGTAGCTGCTACTGGCGAATGCACCTGTTTTGTAAAAAGCATTGTGCGGAGTGGTGGCACTCTGGGGCTTGTAAAGTTATTGGTGGTTGGCTGGAGCAGAATGGTTCTCTGCTTACTAAAAGCAACCAACCTGTCCATCAGGAATCCTGAAGTAATAAACTTGGCAAAAACAATCATAGGTGGAATGTACAGGTACTTACTTTACAACAAACATAACTGACATACAGCCAAGCAAAAATCATTGGAGTTTATGACTTTGTACATTCATACACACATTCAGACTGATGGCAGTGTCAATCACACACAGTTACAGCCAGCTCGTTGGGAGCAGTTATTAGGGTCAGTGTTGCCCAGTAATGTGCAAGTTCGTACTTCACAAGAACTAGCTCAAAATTCAGTTTACAAAGTTTAAAATTAACTAGCTCATGTTCATAGTTTACAATTTTGAAGTTCACAGTCCCAAAAAATGAACTGTTCACGTTAATTATTTATTTTTTAATTCTATCCTATTATTTTTCAGTAGAACCTCCTCCTACCCATCCACCCCAATCATTGCCACAATCCACTGCCCAATGTAAATAAATTAAATTAATTACTGTATACTACTAAGGCACAATCTGCATAAAAACGGGCATAAAACTGTTTCAAATATACATATGCACTATTGGCTTCAGCGGTAGCTAAGTTGTTATTGTTTTTAGAAGCTATGCTAGCATGTCAGTTACAGCAAATCCTCGGGTGCCGTTAAACATGAACTCCACAGCCTTTTGACGTACTGTCATGAAAGTTTGTTTGAACGTCTAGGGCTATTCCAGCATTGTCAACCATATGGAAACAAAAAAGGTCTTAATTGTATGTGTCAGGGTCAGGGTTTTAATGGTCTGTCAGCGTTTTAATGGTCTACGTCAGGGTCTTAATGGTCTATCAGGGTTTTATTGGTCTGCATTAGGCTTGGCCCCCGTAAAATGCTGCTTGCAGCTTTAATATTTATTTATTTTTATATCTACCTCTGGCTCTATCTTTTTACATGGAGTTTTTAATTATGTGCTGTATTGCTCACATTCTATTGACTTTTATTTACTTATTTTGTTCACTTTTATTGTTTGTCCATTTTGTCAACTGTACTGTACTGCCTCTCTTTCTACGAAAGGGGGTTAAGAAATCTACATATTTACTTACTTAATTACTTGCTTGACTGTGACAGTCAGTTATGTTCTTTTAAAGGTGTGGCAAGGAACTGGTTCAAAGGAATGGTTGATGGTAGCTTCCAAATAAGTACTGTTAAAGTACTGTTCCTGATGGACCGGTTGGTTGCTCTTCATGTCATGTGGTATACAAGGAATATCTCTCATCTATCTCTCACACACATCTTGCACGCACGTACACCTCACAAGGTCTGTGTAAAGAACACACTGACAGCAGCAGAAAATGTGTCTTAAACCAATGAGCTGACATTAATACATAACAGACAAAATAGGCACGTAAAAGGCCAATGCGTGAGCAAAATATACCCCTGAATGCAACCAAATTAACGTAATAACTATTAAATGAGATGGTTGTACACTAGGTTTGCTATATCTCACTCACACTCTCACTTTTTTTTTCAAAACCAGCCCAAACTGTATGTACCCGCCCAATGTTAATTTTTCCAGCCAAAAGTGATGTCGGCGGGTTAGTAGGGATGTCCCGATCCATTACACAGCATTGGTATAATATTGGCCCTAAACACTGGATCGGATATCGGAGGGGAGAAATGTATATGATTCGATCAGTGCAGTGTGTTATGTGATAACAACAGTAGTTGCCAAATAGGTGCATGCGCATGAGAGCTGCCTGTTGAACAGTCATGTCAGCAGTGTGGCAGTATTTCATCCTTAAAGAAGAAAAAAGAGGCACTCCTCGGCTAATGCCAAGTGCGATTACGCGGGGTCACGTTACAAGCTCCACCAAGTTTGGTGATTGACTCAAGTTAACCCTGCCTTTAGTCACCTAACATTGATTGGGCTAATTTGGACATCCAGCCGCCATTTTGTTACAGGCTCTGGGTTCCCTAGGAACATTTGATCAACACGAGGAGATACAAATGTCTACAGGATTTCATGACTGTAGGTGAAAGTGAAAGATGCCCCCTATGGGCCAATCTGGGTACGATTTGGATAGGTTGCATTTTCAGTTAATTGTTATAGCACTCCCTATAGCCTGATATGGATACAATTTGGAGAGGTTCATCTTGACCCATGTGCATTTTACTACAGTAAGTCTGATGATGATTGGTTTAAGTAAACCTTGCCTTTTGGCGTTAAGTTAATTTTTGGACGATTTTGAGCCTCTGGCGGCCATGTTGTTTTGTCAATCGACTACATTTTCTTGAACAGTTGGTCCCCAACAGCCAAACGTGGCGGAATAATAATAAAAACACTAACGATTACAATAGGTTGCCTTCGCACTTTGTGCTTGGCACCCTAATAAATCTCTTCACGGGCACAGCCATTTTTGTTGAATTCCGAGGGGGTCGACCGAAAGGGGGCGTGCCTCAGAGAAATGCCCCAAGAATGCTGGGAGATTTCCCCACTTGCAACTCTGAAGGCTGGTGTCCAAGGCATCTGGAACACACTTGCTGTTTGGGTTATTTTAGCATACCATAGTTTTTAGATGCATACACATCATGGTACACATCATCATCACACCTGGCCTCAAACACACAATAATGCATATCTGACAATATAACAATAGCTCATATTGATACCTGCAGTTATGTCAGTTGTCTTTATTTTTGCATTCTCTCTACGTTTTACAGAATAAATATGCATTTCCGTGCTGTTATTATATAAAAGAGGGAAAAAACAAGACAATGTTAAAAAAATAAGCATTTTCTATTCAGTTATCTTGAAACATGGCATGCTCATTTCACATCAGATACCATGTTCGTATAAATTGTACAGACCAGTATTGTCCGTGTTTATCAAGTTAAGTCTGACAATTAAAAAACATAATGCCCTTAAAAGAATATGAAGCTGTGATGTCTGCTGTATGTATTTGCTCAAGACACCAAGCATATTCAAGATAATTGTATGTGTGTGTGTGTGTGGGTGTGGGTGTGGGTGTGTGTGCAGGTGTGTTTGTGTTGTTTCTTCAGAAGCGTCTGCGCAGCAGGAACATGAGGAAGACAGCGCTGAGGAGAATGCTGAGGGTACACATGGTCGGAACCACAATCTCTGTCACCATCCCCATGTGGCTTATCAAGGGATCTGAAACACACAGCAGACACATCCTCAACATACACACAAATCCTCCACACCCCCCAGTGCACCAGCGAACTGACTCAAACATGAACCTTTGTACCTAAACTTCATCATGTACTGGCCAAGCCTTTGGCTTTCCTGCAAGTTCCTTATTTTCCTGGGACATTCTTCTAGCTGGAGGGGCAAAACAAAGAGAATCCCTGTTAAATGTTGGATGAAGTAACAATTTGTCTTTGTTTTGGCCCCTCCTAGCTCTACACTAAGGTGGGATGTATTGGACTTACCTGCAGCCAGAAGCTGGTTACTAGAGCTGCAAGTCTCAATTGCTTTCCTCTTCCAATTCTCCAGCTGTGAAAAGGAATACATGTTAGAACATCAAATACTATGGTCACTATTATTATTATTTTTTTTTTTTGTTTAACCCTAAACTGACTGCTGCCATAAAGGGACTTTACCTCTCTCTGGTTGGGGAATCCGTTAGAACTGATGATGCTTTTGTAGTACTGAACCGAGGCTTTTGGATAACGGGGTTTATTTTTGTCCCTGAAGTCTACGTAGTAGAGGCCAAACCTCTCAGAGTAGCCCTCATCCCACTCAAACTTGTCGAGCAGTGACCAGGCAGTATATGCCCTGATATTCACCCCATCCTTTATTGCTGCAGTTCAAAGAAGGAGAAAATTATCTAATCAGTTATGTTTTTATTGAAGAAATATCCCGATTATGGTGCCAAATGGTACACTACCTCCCCCTGATACATAAAAGTTATGAATGTATTGACCATGGTCCCCTCATACCTTTTAACATTTCATTAATGTAGTCCTTGAAGTACTGCATTCTCCAGTCATCGCAGAGATCTGTGCACATCATCTTCTCAGATACACCATTTTCTGTCACATAGATCATGGGGTTGCCATATTGTTTCTGCAAGGAGGAGTTACACATATAATGACATACAGACACGGCTGAAAAGTGAAAACAAAAAAGTCTGCAAACAGAAAGGGCAGTGTGTACCGATGTGTCAAACGCAATGGAATATTTATTCAATGCATAATAAAATAATATTTAGCCTGGCCATCAGCAGCAGCAAGTCGGTGGTGACTAGCTAGCCTGTTTTCCCGGACAGGATCTGCAACAAGGTTTTTTTCCTTCACCTAAGTTTTACATGCAGAACTAGTTTACCCCTCCAGGGAAAAGTACTCCAGGGCAGGCAAAAAAGGGGCCACACTTACTTGTAATTAACAACTTTAACTATATTCATTCATATATTTAATTTACCTTGACAAAATTCAGAAGGCGGCGAAATCCCCATGGCACCGAATAGAGCCATTCAGAACCAGGGTCGGGCCAGCGTGGGTCTACCAGCTCGGCCAGGTCGCGGTCTGTGAAGTAACTGTTACCACGACCGGAGGGGTAGTTCTTCTGTGTGATGTAGCGTGTGGTGAAATGGCCAATGCCTAAGAAGTCACAGGTGCCCTTAATGTAGCTCTTCTCCTGGGTGGTGAAGACGGGTAACCGTGATGCTCCCAAGCCCTGCTGGGCACTTTTCCTACCTAGTAGATGGAAGTGGAACAGATGTTTGCATAAAATATAGAATACAAATGGTGGGGTTGAAGGTATTTCAACCGTAAATACAACTATGTAGATTGCACAGGCCCCATGAGTAGAACATAATATGACATGCCTCACTCCTGTAATCTTAATAAGATGAATACACAATATATTATTTTACCCACAGCACATATCTTAACATATCTTTCTTCTACTATCTGTTTTTTGGTACAGACTCTGAGATTCTGGTGTCATAAAAACCTTTTCAAATTGAGTTGAACTGTTGCCCCCAAAGTGAGCCTCTCTCTTACCAATGTAATCTTTCATAACCTGAGGATAGTCTCCATTGAAGAGTGGTGTAGCAAACCATCCCATATAGAACTGGACATATCGTTCTGCGGCTTCAATGTCCTTCTGGTTGCTGATGTCAACGGGTTCCCCCCAGTCGCCCGACAGAGAGATCCCAACCAGACCTGCAGAGACCCACAGCACATAGTTCACACACTGCAACGCTACTGGCATGGGGGGAAGTTCTAAGGTGTATTAGCTTTTCCATCACCTTTTTGCTTGTTTCGCCACTGAGTGTCGTAAGTGTGCCAAACTTTTGCATGTGCCTGTTGCAGAGAGAGGGAGAGATATTGGTCTTCTTGTATTGAATGCAAATTGGTGTGCAAAGAAGCAACCCTTCCATTGTATAAAATGAGTTATACATACAGTATATATATATATATATAGTATATATAATACAATAACCTTTATTATGTGATGGGCAGTCTTGTAAGCACCCACTCCCCTCAGCTTCAGTCCCGGTGCGTGTTCCCCTGTTTCATATCCTTCCACTGCAATCGACTGAAGAAACAAAATGCAATGAACTACAGAAAGGCTGTTTATGTCTGTGTTATGCTTTATGTCCTTTTTTATTGTGATTTTATCTTCAGGTAACTTGTGACTTGTTTAAGTTACTTCTTCAGCTTCTCATTATAGCTAAATCAACCTGTTGGCCAGCACCAGGCTGACCTGGTGCAACTCTACACCGCCATTGACAATAATATTCTATTTATCACCAATACAATTTATGCTTGTTATGCTACCATAATAAAGGTCCACTATGGCATGCATTTCACACCAATCCATCCCGGCAAGGAAGGATCACTCTTTCCTTGCCCTTTTTTTTTAATAAAAAGTGGCCTGTGAAACCCTTTTGGTGCGTTTTCACAGGCGGGTATGGGTCGGTTCGGTCTGCAAAGGTGCGGCACGGTCCGCGTTTCCACCTCCAAAAGTGGGCATGGTCCAGATTGAGCCGTGATGAGCCATACTCATCTAGCAGTACTGCTCCGTTGGGGTACTGAGACGTCTGAAAGGGTGCCAACAAGTTCTAGCTACATACGCCGCCCGTTGATTGGTTGACAGAATCGTCACTTCCGTGCGACAGGGGGATAATAACCAGGGCCCAGTTTCCCGAAAGCATCATTAGCCTAAGTGGTTTGTGAAGTTTGCGTAACAAACGTTGTGAAAACACTCGTAGCTAACTAGGGCTCCAGGGGTACCCGTAGAGTGCTAAAAGCCTCAGTGGAATCACCAGCTGGACATTCCGTGGTATTGGATGTGTTCTATTAAAATACATCCAATACCACCGAATGTCCAGCTGGTGCAATTTTGCACCAGCCCCCCCCCCAAAAAAAAACAGTGGTTACTGCCGATATATTACTCATAAACTACTGTTAGATTTAAACAGCAAAGACTGTCAGAAATGTCAGAAGTCAACAACAACAACATTTATTGCAGCCATTTAAAATTCAAAAAATACATGACGAAATGAACCGATCAAATGCCACGTCACAAGGAAACCCTATCACAAGGCTTATAATAAAATCTAATGATTCCATTGCTCTTGTGTGGGAGGTCGCTTTTGAGCTGCTCTCCCTCTGATTTTAATGTTCTTTTAAAATGTTCTCATATGAATCATACTGAGACCAGTGGGTGCAGGCATTTTTTGTGACGATTGTTTGCCATAAAGCACTGTAGGCGCTTCTGTGAGGTTGTGGTGAAGTTCACTATTTATTGGACCGTGTCTAGACAGTTACGAATATCCCTGACCTTGTAGTGCACCATCACCAAGTTGAGAACGTGGTTTCTGCAGTGAACGTAGACTGTTGCGGGAAACTGCTGCGATGCGTGCCTGAACGCCGCACGCTTTCCCGCTTACATTGCCTGCCTACCCCTGCCCAACAATATGGGCAGGATCTAGACCAAGCTCTCCTAATCGGGTCAGCAATAGCCGTGTCAATGCCTAGCTTCTGCGTTTTAATGATAATGAATGAATGGAATGTTGCATTTTTTATGTTTACACCAAAGATTCTAGACTAGAGAGTGCTTGCCAATCAATGAAACCTGCTGCGCAAAGTATGTTTCAGAAATCAGCACATTAAGATATATGTAGTTGTCATAGACACATGCTATTTTTTATTTTTGTAATATGGAATTATTACAGGGGGGGAAATGCAGTGAAAAATGTTATGCTACGTACAGTGTGCGTTCAAGATTAGGACTGATATAGCATATGTCGGCCTAGGCCTAATCAATTGTGTTTTAATATTTTTAGCATTGATATTATTGTAGTCTGTTCTTTTCGTAGGCTACTCTGCTGTTGGCCTTGATGGGGAGATATTTTTTTGCTGCCACAAATATACAGTTTCAACAACATTCCTGCGTCTCCCCCTCCTACAGAGCCCATTTCAGCACTGTGTCAGTGGACAGTTACAAGCCTACGAACATCGTTAGAACAGTGAACGTGCGTTCGTGTTGAGGAGTTTTGGCATTTTTTGACATTTTTTACGACATACAACGTTCGAAGATCATTCGTGAGAATGTTCGTACGAGCGTGGATCCATCGTAATCAGGAAACTGGGTAACAAACAACAAAGGAAACGCAGCATTTCAGACTGTAAGGGCAGAACAATTACAATTGTCTTGACTTGACTCACCCATGGATTGTTGAACGTGATCCAGTGCCTGACTCGGTTTCCAAATCTCTCAAAGCATAAATTGGCAAAGTCATTGAACAGGTTCACCATGCTGGCGTTCTGCCACCCATTGTATTTTTCCTCCAAGATCTGCAAAATTCAAGGAGCAACATTTTCTGTACTCAACCATCCAAATTCAGGCCATAATGAAAGTAATGAAAAGCCTGCATTAATATTTCCAGGATGAATGCTTACCTGGGGCAAGTCCCAGTGATATAGTGTAACGATGGGTGTGATTTTATTCTCCAGAAGCTTATTTATCAGGTTATCGTAATACTTGATTCCTTTCTCATTTATGTTCTCATCTGAAAGAAATGTGTATCCGAATCAATCAGGAGGATTCAGCATTAAGCATACACAGTAATCTTCAAAGATGTGGACGGTTTACTATGAGAAGGTTGTGTAGGAGGTTACTTTTTATTCCAGTGGGCAGAATTCTTGGCCAGGATATGGAGAAACGATAGTGATTCAGATTCATGTCCTTCATCAAGGTGATGTCATCCTTTAAGGTAAAGCAAAGCGGTTGTTAAACAACAAGACATGTTTCATAACCAATGCCATTTCTCTGATCCATTACATGTTTAGCTGATCTGCACATATCAGATGTTTTCTATTGTTTTCATTGAATGCATCACCTTTACTTTGTGGTAGCCTTCACATGAGTAGTCTCCAGTGTCATTCAGGAAAATCTTGCCCTTTTTGTGGGCAAATGCATCCCAGATGCTCATGCCTTTGCCGTCAACGTTCCAAGCACCTTCTGTCTGATATGCAGAACCACCAGCTCCCCAAGAAAAGCCTGAAGGAGGGGAGGACACACATGCAAAGAGGACAGCTATAAGCCATAAACCTATCCCTCTGCTACAGCTTCAAAGAATGCAAGAGCGTCATTTCTTTATAAAGCGTTAAGTGACACGCGCGCTTTATGCCGCGTTCACACCAAAAGAGACAGGGCGGCGCGCCTCCATACAAAGTCAGCGTATAGACGCGTTCCAGGCGCCTGATCGCGGCGTTAGTCGCAAGCGCGCTTTACTAAAGCGCGTGTGGGCTGAACACGCGTCCGGCCGTACTCTATTTAATTAATTAATCAGACAGCGCCTTGTACGGAAGCATAATGCAGTCACTTAAGAAAATACATTTTCCTGTTTTTTTTAGTTAGGCTACGAGATACCTCGAAATCCCGAGAGAAGAGATCTCATTCACTCAATAACAATTTTTCATAGCAAACATGTCCCGCCTGTTAATGGAGTTTGATTTTGATTTACGAGACGTTGGAAGATAGGCTAGGCTACTCATAAGAAATAATAATGGCATTGTTATTAGTTGATCGACTTGGCGCACCTGAGGACTGTGGGGTTGTTCAGACGAAATTCACGTTCTAATCTGATGTTCTAATCTGATGTTCTAATCTGATGTTCTAATCTAATCTGATGATCTGATGACATTGCAGCGGTTGTCCAAGATCAACACGCCGGTGCTCCGTCTGAACAGCGATGTGTTAAATGTCCTCTTCCGAGTGAGGGTTAGGTCTCCCGGACATATGACCACTGTACTAAAAAAAGTAACGCTCTCAGCCCCAAATGCAGCTAATCTTGGGATTTTGAGGTATAAAGCCAACGCGATATCACGCCATATCGTGCTCATGCGCACGAACGTTATTCATATATGAATCGTGTCCCAGAGCATGACTTTTTTCGTGCTACACAGAACGAAATGTAAACCAATGCATTTTGAATAGGGTTAGGGTTAGGGTTAAACCAATGCATTCAAAATGCATTGGTTTACATTTCGTTCTGTGCAGTAGGCTACGAAAAAAGTCAGACAATCGTGCTCTGGGACACGATTCAATCGATTAATAACATTCGTGCGCATGAGCACGATATGGCGTGAGACCAGGCTGACTAAAGCCCGCGTGTGCTTTATAAAAATATTACTCCCACGTCACCTCCCGGGATCCGTACGTTAGCATACTCCATACTCACCGGTTGGGAAGACACCATAGTAAAAAGATCCATGGTCATTCTTTGTCCAGTCAAAGTCTTCGATGGCTGACACACACAGCATCAACACAAGCGCAAGACACGTCCTCAGTATGCTCTGTGGCAGCATGGTGATGTTTGGCAGGCAGTTGGGTTACACCTAAAAGAATAACCATAACTAAGCTTCAATAAAAAATGTTGAAAAAGACGAATGGTTGGAAGAAAAACTTGATACCTGGGAATTATTCACCCTAGATTTAAGTTGAGTTTGAATTAAGCACAAAAAACTTACAGTTTTTAAGTGTCCAAATGTCTTTTGAAAGTTCATCTTCATACAAATCCTATATATTGTAAAATCTTTGCTAAATAGCCATTGAAACTAAACTGTCCCCTTCTCACTCCTTATGCATAGCTAAATGCAGCTGCTTTCATTTCAACCAACTGTAAGACACACTGATACAAAATGTGATAAGAGACAGAAAATAAGACAGTTTGTCCAGGACTGTCAGTATGAGCGACATGTCAATTGAATGTATATTTCAAGAATATACTAAGAAAATTAGGTTTTCCTTCAAAGAAAAGTAAAGGTTTTTTCCAAGTCCTCCTGCCAAAAGTGGTTTCCCTCTGCAATCTAACTGTCCTCCAGTCCGGTCTCTGTCTCAGCCAGAAAGTCTCCATCCCCAACACATGTAGATGTATACCTGCAGCCTGTCCTGCATTCGTCCCTGCTGGAAACAGCTCCCAAATGCAAGAAACGTCCAAAAGCTTCTGGATCTAGTCGCTTCTGAGAAATGTCATCAGTTGGTTCAATGCCAAGTCAACAAAAGCAATACACAATGAAGCAGGCACTAGGTTTACTGCCATTCAGTGGTCCACATGACCCCAAAAAGCCCCAGCCATTGGAGGTCAGTGAAGTGTAAATGCAATTTGCTGGAGCAAACAGATCCTTTGGATTGTTGACACTGAGAGCAAAGGTAATAGTGAGCCATGTCTATATATTAACAAATGATGATGATTACATAATAATAATAATAATAATAATAATAATAATAATAATAATAATAATAATAGTAATAATAATAATTATTATTATTATGAAATTACATTCTTGAAAAGGGGTCATTTATAATAGTGTTAGATGAATGCATGCAATGCTTGGTCAATCTAAACCGCATAGAAGGAATTAGCAGTAACCTGGTCTCATCAACTCATAAGGGGTAAGACGAAGATGTAACCTAGGTGTAAATATACATTGGACTTTCATGCAAGGAAGAAACCATCACAAATAACAAAGCATGTGTGTAAGATGGGTGGGGAGAGTGTATAAGCAATACAAGGGTTGTATCATGATTAAGAGTTCCAAATGCCTATGACTCAATTTATTCTCTTGATAATTACATATCTAACCCAATTATATAACCCATGATCTTAAAAGTTATGATTATAACATAAGTTTTATAAAGATAATTTTATACCTTTATATACAAATTGTATGTTAGGTGAAATGTTGTTTCCAGCATCTCATAGAAACAAACTCACTAACTTTGGTCCACCAGAGCTGGCCATGCACAAAGCATGAATACGGTATTATCACAATGGGTAAGGCATTGTTCTAAAAACACAGCAACAAAATGCTGAATTGTTCAAAGTTTAAACTGTTGGCACTGCACTCTCTTTGCTACAATTCTGTGTGTGTGTGTGTGTGTGTGTGTGTGTGTGTGTGTGTGTGTGTGTGTGTGTGTGTGTGTGTGTGTGTGTGTATGCATGCATGCATGGGTTGGGGTAAAACTATAAACCATGAGCTACATTTCTGTTATGTTTAGTCAACAGATATATT
>OMLJ01114105.1:0-17945 GCA_900302595.1 Gadiculus argenteus
AAGAAAACAAAGGGATTGTTGGGCCTGCTTAAGTTTCACAGCACGTCACCATTACACACTTGTTTATGTCTTTCGATCCCAGATCCCAGAAAAAAAAAGTTATTTCTTTGAAGGTGAATGTTTTATTAGTATTGCGTGGGTCTATTTTGAATTAAATATTGTTATAGTAACATGATTATTGTATTGTAATAATGTAGTGATATGGTGATATATGTATTGATATATATTTGACTGAATTGCAAGACTACATGCGGGCCTAGGCCTGTGTTGATTTGACAGTTTTCTGTCTTCCTCAATAGAACCAATAGTCCACCACCACAGTACCACAGTAGTATTGAGAAGCAGAACACACCAGGGTAGTACACCACGTAGTGATTATCTTCATCAGAGCAGCTTCTCTGTCTCATAAACACTACAACAACACTATAATTTATCCTTGTATAATAAAATGTATTGCGTCACCAAGTACCACCTCAAATGATCTGTGATATATACGTGTATGACATTATCAGCAAGAAAGGCTAAAAAGAAACAAAAATAAATAAATAAATAATAATAACCTAAGTGACTAAGTGTGTGTGTGTGTGTGTGTGTGTGTGTGTGTGTGTGTGTGTGTGTGTGTGTGTGTGTGTGTGTGTGTGTGTGTGTGTGTAAATACAAATAAATTGTTAATCATCTGGGGGAGGAATTGCATTGGAAATGTAAAAGTTTGACACAAGTTTCCATGAACATTTATTAATTAACTATTTTCAAGGTTTTCTCAATGAAGCCATAAACAACAATGAAAACATTGTTAGAATTCAAATTGGTTGATTAATTAAACGATTAATACAACTATAAAATAGAAGGGCGGTAAAAATGTCCTATATTGGCCTAATATTACAGCCTTAATAGAAGAAGACGTAATTCAAATGTACATGATCTTAAATATATAATACAATAATTTAATGGGAAAAATAAAATGTAGAACATGCTAAAGGTTTTAAAATGATGTCCTAAATATTAATTAGACAAAATAGCGTTTCAATAAGTAAAAGTTAGAAAGTAGTCGAGAACCACCAAACTTGAAACCATCATCAGCAAACTGGGCCACCTGTCAATTTCTGAAGGGTCTAGATTGGAAATGTTATGTATTAAAAACACAAGTGGACTCTGAGCCCTGTGTGGTTATTTTTATTACGTTATTAAAACTATGTTGATTTTGTTTTTGGAAGATGATGGAGATGTAGATAATGGTAGTGTTAGTAATATTAAACATCTGTATGGTATATATGGTATATATTATCAACAGATTGTGTCCAGCAGATGGCGCCTCAGGCCTGCCTATAGCGCCACCGTGACAGACGCTCCAGAACGCGTCACCGATGTGATTGGAGGATTGATTGAAGATCTTACTGATTGCACGGGTCTAATTTTTTATTAACTTTTAATTTTTATTAACTTTTTTAACAACACTGGTAAAAAATGACATACATTTAACCAGGCCTAACTGTAGGCGATGGCTATACCCAGACACGTCAGCTAAACCTAAATCAACTCAGTTTGTATCATTTCAGTAGTAGGCCTACAGTGGGACCCGTTGAGACTTTCACTATTCACTCCTCTGAGGATGAACCCTCTAGTGACGTCACAGTGCCCTCTGAGGATGAACCCTCTAGTGACGTCACAGTGCCCTCTGAGGATGAACCATCTAGTGACGTCACAGTGCCCTCTGAGGATGAACCCTCTAGTGGCGTCACAGCGCTCTCTGAGGATGAACCCTCTAGTGACGTCACAGTGCTCTCTGAGGATGAACCCTCTAGTGACGTCACAGTGCTCTCTGAGGATGAACCCTCTAGTGAAGTCATAGTTCTCTCTGAGGATGAACCCTCTAGTGACGTCATAGTGCTCTCTGAGGATGAACCTCTAGTGACGTCATAGTGCTCGTATATGTAAATAGGCTGACGCGCCGCAACAACCAGAGCGAACAAGTTTGGGTCAGTTCACTCCGGAGGTTGTTAGGAGCGGTGCCTGGGTTCCAGTGACATCCCCCTTTGATAACCCAAAGTCACCTCAATTAAAAATTGATTTCTTATGATAAATGACACAAACCGGTTGACTGGATATTGTATGTGGGGGGTAGTGACTGCTTGTTATAGTTTTTGAGCAAATCAGTGCCTCTAGTTTCTAGAACAAGAAACTAATTTCAAACGCAAACCAATTTCACTGATCCCTTGATCCAAACATGCATTTTTATTATCAGTGCAGTAGCCTACATTATTCTATCTTTTGCGCTAAAAATAAATGCTCAGGAACCTTACTATTGAATTGAATGGGTGTTTGCCAGCACACACAGTGTGAATGCAGAGGGGGGATTGGGGACTGTTGCTAGGTAAACTACCGCACGCCCCCCCTGCACTTTACTAGGTTGTCTTGGGTCTCAAATCCAGTATTTTTCCATCAAGTAGCGTATGAGTCACGTGATGTTAGAAAAAAAATCGCTTGTCATGTTTGCATCCTCCCTCTTGTTGACATGTTCATAAAAGTCGCACACGAGTGTTCAAACGGGACGCAAGAGTCGAACTTTCCGCGCATTTCGGCCACGGCCGCGTTTTATAACATTTCGTGCGCTTTTAAAAGGCTTTTAAAAGGCGAGACATTTATTCTTGTAGGGAGCAGGGTTGCCAGATTGGGGCCAGATTTCCCCGCTCGATCTGGGCTAGGGTTGCCAGATTGGACGGGGAGATCGGGCCCAATCTGGCAACCCTGCCGTGGAGGTCGTTTTTCTAACCTCGTGCGTTCGTGATCAGCTGGCCACGCCCACTCGTGGCTGGTGGAAAATTACCAGCTTATAAGAGACAGGACGACGGTGCGCGGTCGGTGTAGAATAGATCACGGATTCAGTACGGACGCCTTACCGACAGGCTGGAGGCTCTCCCCTGACATGTCATTAACTATCATACGTGACAAGACAGAATGGTGTTATGCTTTACACGTACACCATTTTGCCTTGCCGTGTCAGCTCATCTCTGTGTAATATATTAAAAAAAATAAAATAAAAATATGCTGTAAAAAAAAGGAAATCTGGTTGGGCAAAAAAGAAAAGAAAAGAAGGTATAAACAAGGTAACACTGTGACTACTCTGCGCTGCAATAAACGAGGAGTCCATTCTGCATGGGAGTCGTCTGCCCTCTTTTTCTCTCCACGAACGGGGCGTAGCGGGGGGCGGGCGCTCGGTGCGAGACCGACGGGCTCCACGGTCCAATGGCACCGCGACTCGGGAGCCCCTGGCGGAGTCGACGACCAATCAGCGAGCGTGTGGGCGTCGCCACAGTCCAAACTTTGCGCGGCGCCCATGGGCTGAAAGCTAAACCGAGATGGAATCTCCCAGTCTGAACCGGTTTCAACCGGTTACGAGTTGAGAGAGCGAGAGAGGTAGAGAGAGAGAGAGAGGAGAGAGAGAGGAGCAGGGACACCATCACCAACACCGCCTCCGCTGCTGCAACACTATTTAAGTAAATACTTTAATTTGTCCGTCAATGATTGTTTTATTCGGGATACCGTGTCGGGGATAGACTGTCGGGATGCTGAGTTGAGGCTTTTCTCCCTCCCATCCCCTTGGCTCTTCTCCTCCAGACATCACTGCTCCCCGCTGGGGCAACGCTGATGCAGATAGGGCTTCTTTTATCCACACTGTTCCTGTTATAAAGTAGACTTTAGAACTTGTTTTCGGGGCTAAACGCCTCTTGTTTCAGCCCCCCCCCAGCCCGGGACTGTAGGGTAAGGTACCGCGGTGTGACTGGTGGGTCTGTGTCTGAGTTGAATTGAAAGTGGATTCGGGATTCAGAGTGCATTAGCGTGGTTATTAATAGTAATAATACTAGTAGTAGTGATCCAGGTGGTTGTGAGTCGTGCTGGGATATGAGTTCACCTCCCAGCAGCAGTGTCATGCGCCAGTGTGTGTAGTTAGTGACACTTTGGGGATGGGATGGTGGTCCGCTGATTGACAGGTGGTGGACCACGTGACTGTGATTGTTAATTAGCACGTATTAACTCACATGTTAATACTGTAATGTTATAATTTGAGTTCACCTCCCAGCAGCAGTGTCATGTGCCAGTGTGTGTAGTTAGGGACACTTTGGGGATGGGATGGTGGTCCACTGATTGAGGGGTGGTGAACCACGTGACTGATTTCTAATTAAGTGTATTAACTCACATGTTAATACTGTAATGTTATAATATGAGTTCACCTTACAGCAGCAGTGTCATGTGCCAGTGTGTGTAGTTAGGGACACTTTGGGGATGGGATGGTGGTCCACTGATTGACAGATGGTGAACCACGTGACTGATTGTTAATTAACACGTATTAACTCACATGTATAATACTGTAATATTATACTGTAATATTAACCATACAGGCTGAATCAACCTGTTAAGGGGGTAGGACTAGATATGTTTTTTTGACTTCCTCCTACCCCCTCTTTCGATGTGGCAAGCATGTCTGATTTTGCTTTAGTTTTAATTATTAATCTACTATTGTAACTTTGTTTTTTATTGCGTACGTGTTAAATGAAGACAATCAATCAATCAGTGCCGTGGACACATCACTTGTGTGAGCGGGTGTCAGGTGTCACTTTCTGCTTACTTTTTGCTGATGCGTCCCCTAAAGGGGCAAAAGTAAGTGGATATGTAGTAATCGGTGTGTTATGGTGGTATTTATATTCAAACAACAGTTGCATTGGGTTTGGTGTGTGATGCATGTCAAGGTTATTATAGTGGTGGTCCCAGGGAGGACCACCTGTAGACCTGCAGCCTCACACCACCCACTGTGTGTCAATGGTGAAGCAGTGATGGTGTAACGTTATAACTATAAGTGACATAGGCGAACGAGGGTGATTTTGAGGTTGGGGTCTGCAACTAAGGATGTTTTGAAGATGTGGGCTTTCCCCTTGTGCGGATGTAAACAGTGTGTGTGTGTGTGTGTGTGTGTGTGTGTGTGTGTGTGTGTGTGTGTGTGTGTGTGTGTGTGTTGCACACACACAGGGTTTGCTTTGTATACACGCCAATAAATTGCTACTCGATTGATCGAATCAATTCTGCAATGCAGTTACGAGTTGCAAGATGGTTTAGTACAAATATTGACCACTGTTTGTTTAGGTGGGAGCAGAAAGGCAAAGGGTTGTTGGGTTGGTATGTGTTTGAGCGGGTCAATATTCTGGTGGCAGTGCCAGGGTTAGGGTTCACTTTAAAGTGGATTTCTACGATTTGCGTAGGGGATTACAATGCATACGTATTGATATGGAGTTGAACATGACTTGGAGGTTGAATTGTGTTGATCTCCAATATGAAAACATCTTTTGCAGAGCTCTATGCCAGCAATAATGACAATGTTGGCAGACCATGCAGCACAGCAGCTGCTGGACTTTAACCAGAAACTGGACATCAACCTGTTGGATAATGTAGTAAACTGTTTATATCATGGAGTGGGACCACAGGTAGGTAACAAGGTTTTTGCTACCATTTTTAAACATTACATAGCATTGTGTATTACATTTTGGATGACATTTAATAATATTTTGTGTAGATGTATAGATTGTATTGAGGGAATGTTGAGTATCCTCATCCTCATCTTCATGAGGATGAGGATCGATATTATTGGATATATCATGCCCGAAACATGTAATCTACAATAGCATTAAGTTCAGACATTGAAAGGATAATGCATACAGCTTGTAAATGCTATGTTTCACCTGTAAAATGTACCTGTTTGCCACCTGTGATATTTGGACCTTTATGGTCCGAAGATATTATTCTAAATGCGACATTCTACTGTTATCTATTCCAACGCAGCAAAGAATGGCACAAGAAGTGTTGACGCATTTGAAAGAGCACCCGGATGCCTGGACCCGCGTCGACACCATACTGGAATTCTCCCAGAATATGAACACCAAAGTAAGTGGACTGGGGCTCACACAGCACTGGTGCAGGGGGGCAGGCACAGCCGCTGTTGACATCCCTTCCTTTACCACATTTGAAGGAACGCCCGTTGGGTGCGTTTGGAGTCGTACAGGTCCCATTTGATATATTGCACACAGTCCATGCATTGTCAGCATGGGTATGCAATGCATTCTCACTGGGAGTGAAACCAGTGGTCCTGGCAGTGGTCTGTTCTCCATGCTTTTCGGAGCCCACCCCAGGACGCCGGCACACAGCCGGTGACAGTGGACCTGTGGTCCAGTAACCTCTTTAGCCGCGTACCCACCAGGACTTTTCCAGTCCCAGGCTTTTTTAGCTCCCCTTGTCGTCACGTACGCACCACAGGGAAGTCCGAGAGGCTTATCGTCGATGAGCTACGAGCGGCTCAGAAAAGTAGCACCTCTGCTGGAGGACTTTCTGAGCCCCTGTAAGAGCCCCTGTAAGAGTCCTGAGGGGCGGATCCCCTCTCCAAACCGCACCCACAAAACCTCATAGCGGGAAAAGTATGCAGCTTTTGTTCTATAGATATAATTTGCATTCAAATGAGGCCATTTAGCTTCTCAATCATTTGATCAAAAAGAAGGATTACACCTTGAACCTTTCTTTAAACACATGACCATCCGTCTGTGGAAAAGGTCCTTTAACCGCTCAACAGCCCCGACTCCCCTGAAGGTTCTTTAACCACAGCCCCGGCTCCCCTGAAGGTTCTTTAACCACAGCCCCGGCTCCCCTGAAGGTTCTTTAACCACAGCCCCGGCTCCCCTGAAGGTTCTTTAACCACAGCCCGGCTCCTCTGAAGGTCCTTTAACCACAGCCCGGCTCCCCTGAAGGTCCTTTAACCACAGCCCGCCTCCTCTGAAGGTCCTTTAACCACAGCCCCGGCTCCCCCACCCTTTCCACTTGTTAGCTTGTGCCCCAGAGGTCCTCCATGGAGAGCCGTGTGGTTGCTGACCCCGCTTTGCACCACTGAAGTACATCACTTGTACAGCAAGTCATGCTGGATTTTGTAGCCCATTATAGACCACCGGTTCTTGCTCAAAGTGAGGGACTTTCCTTGGCCAATGTTGTCACACTTTCTATTATCAGGGTCTTGTAGGCATAACGTACCGTCATGGACATGACAAAATATTCACAGGGTTTCCATCCGTGCTCAAAAGCCTTGAAATTAACCAAAACATTTTCCAATCCTCTAATACAATACCAATATTTAAATGAAAACCAAATCATACAAATTGGGTATAAAAACACCATACAACATCAGCAGCCACTTTGAGGGAGAATTGGTCGGTCTGTTTGTGTGTGTAAGAATGCATTTGTTACCAGGTAATTGTGCTGGAAAATGAGTTTTTAGAGAGTGGTTACTCCAGGGCATTTCCTCAAGACTATTAACAAGCGTCACATTGCTTGCCCATTCAATGGCTTTTAACACTGCATTTAATACTAACTTCGATCCAAATATCATATGATTTTTCCCAATTTGTTCCAAGCCAAAGATGAGGGCATTAAACAGAAACAGCCTTGAATTGTAATTGAGTTTAAAAACAAAAAAGCACAAAGCCAAAAATACAAAAACTCTTGGGTTCAACAGTTGACGTTTTCATAAGCCATCATTTCAGTCATGATAACTTGCCAATGTATTGACTTGAAAGTTGTGACTTTTTTGATATTAATCATAATGTTCCATTATGTTTAAGGCCTGTAATAGGACGAAACGGGGTGTGCCTTCCTGTGCACCTTGACACAGCTAGGCTTTGACGGCAGGCCTCCACAAGGTCTACCCTTTTTTAAATTCCCTTTGACTGAATTCTGTTCATCCGTTTCTGTTGCATCTGTTAGACTGGACAGAGGGAAGGCACAGGCCTGCAGTCAGGCAGCACGGTTGAAGATGATGTCTTTTAAGGACCTAGGTTGATTGTTTTTCACCTGTAGGGATCATGGCTCTGTCACCGACCCCCCTCCTTCCTTGTCCCCTCCCCTCCTTCCTTCCCTTCCTCATCTCCCCAAAGAGTTCTTTCTTTAAGATCTTTCAACAATTTGCTTTAAGAAAGTCCTAAGTGGCAAGACCTTGGCTGGTGTTTGTGCTGATAACGTCATTCTACTGCTTGGGTTTTCTCGAGTGTCTCTTCTGGTTTAGTTAGTGGAAACAAAACAATAATTTCAGGATGGTCCGAGGCACCAGCTATTGTGTGCCCTTATTGCTGTAAACCTGCAATCTGGACTTAGTGCATGCATAGCGTCACCTCTGTGGTTGTTTTGGTCTTGCAAATAGGAAAAAAAAATGTATTGCTCAAAAACCTGTAGTTACTGCTACAGTGTTATTGTCTTATAAGGTCACATATATATATATATAAAATCAAGTAATCATTGGATGAGGTGTAGGTGTATTGGTGTTATCTGTTGTTCATCAATGACCCAATTGATTTATCTTATTCATCAAACAAGATGTTTTACAATGTGGATTGTAAAACAATCACATCAATAATCAATTATTTACCATCTCCACGTGCACAAATGACCCTATCAAGGCCCCGCCTTGACGGACACTTTCAACACATCACATTAGTTCCCGTGGAGGAGTATGATGTCGACTATATCCCTCGCTCCTTCCTCCCCGACCTCTCTCTCCCCAGCTTCAACCTCTTCTCATGCATGCCGTTTGTCGTTGTCAAGCACATCGCACTCCTGAACCGATGGTGATCCCTACAGTTGAAACTGTCAATCCTAACCATAGACCTTTTGATAGCGTAAGTGGCGCCAAACAAAATAAGGAAATGTTTTCAGTGTGCCGAGGGGTTAACGCAGGGCTCAAGCTGTGGTGGGTCTTGCTGTTCCCTAGGAGACACACCAGTAAAAGGGGACAACAGGACTTTCTCATTTAGTGTCACCGTGTGTTATGGCTGAATCGGTGTGAATGATAAACACGTGACGTTTATTCCCTGATGCTTTGTGAAGTGGCACTGGGTTCAGAAGCCTTTTAATATTCCGTACGGATATACATGTATGTGTATATATCCACCAGCGGGTCACAGGGAGTGCCCCCCTGGGCTTTGTGTTGCTTTCTGGTGTGACACTGGGGGAAACAGCAGGACTTCTGCAGCATTCAAACCTAACGCCCGTAGAGACCCAAGAGACGAGGCTGACCGTAGTCTATATTATTCATATCACCGACATCCCCAATGAACAAACCCTAAATCACAGGGCAGCGGTCTAGGGAATCGTTGGGCAGACGTTTGCCGTTTGCTTTGGCCGGCGGAATCCATCCTCTGTGTCTTATTAGGCCGTCGTACGTCGGCCTGAAGCCGCTGCGTGGCGTGCGGTGGCACGGTGGGTTTCCTGTGTACTTAAGGTCGCGTGGCACATGGGCAGGGCGCTTGTTGACAACCCCCGGTGTCACGCTCTGGATGAACACGGCCGTTTTAGGGACACTTGTTTGATAGTCAAATGAATGAGGAGGACGGAGTCTGCGGGCCAAAGCACCTGGGTGTTTGACCTATACATCGATTCAGAATGGATGTTGATAGATTGATAGATAGATAATAACTTTATTGATCCCCAGGGGAAATTCAGGAAAATTCATGTCCACCGCAGAGAAGGTAAGCGTCTCGGCGCCCACTCCCTAGACCGCAACTTGTTTTTTTGAGCCTTTCTTGGGGGATGTTCGCAATAGGAAGAAAATAGAATGAAAGCAGTCTTACTCTTTTAAACAGAGGAGGAGGGAAGCAAACATGTTTTCTTACGCTACTATGTGCATGAAAGACGTCCCTTATAGCCCACTTTGTCAGGGGCTCTTTGCATTCAACATGAACACTTGTTTGTTCATTGACCTCTGTCGTAACGGCCGCCGCCCTAACGCCGCCTTCTCCTTTCAGTACTATGCTCTTCAAATTCTGGAAACGGTTATCAAAACAAGGTGGAAAATTCTGCCCAGGAATCAATGTGAAGGTGAGTTCAATTTGGTCTCTGTTTTTTGCCTGTTTTTTTTCTCGAAATCCATCCTCCCAGAACTGAAGACGCGGTGTCCTCATCTGTGACCGTGGTGGCTCGCGGCTGCCAAGTCGGGCCACTTTCCACCATTTGAGAATGCTGTTTGCTTCTTTTTTTTTTTTTTGCTGCTGGCTCTGACTGACAATTAGAAAATGACTTCAGTGAGATGGTGAACCAGTAATGCCAGCCATGGCGGTCCAGGTTTTAATTGTGATGTCATGCCGACGAAATCACTGCCGTTATTATTAGCTGTGTGTGTTGGATTCGTTGCAAATGTAAACATGGATTCACGTTCAACATTCACACAGTAACTGATCATGAGATTGACCATTTGGTCATTTAGACATTCTTTGTTTATACAAATTAGGAAATGACAACGCAAAACCATTGTGCAAAGAGATTCTTTTCATAAAGGGAAATTGCCCCTTCCACAACAAAAAAACAAGACACCAATGCATAAACCATGATCTCGGATTGTGGATTCAAAATGTGAAATAGTTGTTATTTTTATTGTGGTATGGTTGGTAATTGCGGCGTTCATTTTAACTTTGTTGCCACCTGCTGTTCAAAACAATCACTGCAGAGGGACCCTTCAGAATGTGGGGCAGTTTAGTTGATAATCTCATGCCTTAATCTAGATCTATAAGCATTCTATCCCCATATTTCTAATACATTTTCGTAATAATTCTGCTAAACCTCTACTCTCCTCATTGACCCACGACTTCCCCACTTCCCCACTAGATGCGTGACTTTTGTTCAAGTGGCAAACCCAGTGCAGGGCGACCGGCAAGTATGTCTTTCCCCCCTTTGTGTCAAAGAGAATTCCGGCTCCGCCCATCACACCCATCCACATAACACTCACAGATGTCACTTGTGCAAACAGCAGCTCAGGCAGAGATAAGACAGGTGACAGGTGGAGGTCCCTGCTTCCAATGACCCCTGTGTTCTTAAAAACATTCGGAGAAATGACATCTTCCACTGAATTGCCCTGCAATTTCATTTGGTTCTGCCCACCATGGCAGAAACCCTAGTGGCGGTCGCACACCACGCCCATGCCTATCCCTACTGGATTCTCGGCACCTGGAGTTAACACCGTTGAGCAGAGCGCCTCTTCTAAAACGAGGAGAATCCAGGGCTAGGATGGGTTAGTTTCAGCAGAGCTCCCAGCCTCCCATCAGACTCTGAGTTAGGAGTGCTCCAAGCCACCGGGTCATGTCAGTGATGCCATTAGAGGGGCGTATTTGTCCCCTTACCGCAAACCACTAAACAGCGGCTCTCTCTTGTGGTGCTTCTCTGTTTCCATGCAGGTATTAAAAAGTACGTTGTCGGTCTCATTATCAAGACCTCGTCGGACGCCACTAATGTAGAGGTGAGTGGAGGAGTGCAAAGAGCCCTCCAAACGGTTGAATGGTGCTTGGTTGCAGTGCGTGCATGTGGCATCGGTGGATGGATCTATACAGTAGTTTGGAGTCACGTGTAGTCACTGGCTGAACATGAATCTCTGTGTGTTTATACTTGTGGTCCACGGGCTGCAAAGATACGTCGATTCATCAGTAAATTGATAGATTGATTGACAGAAACTGTACCAAGTCTTATTTTTATAATATATGTTGGTAGTACAAATAACAAACATTTGCTTAATGCTCTGGGGAATTCTAGAATATTATTATTCTTTGACATATCTTGGCTGCTGGAAATAATCCTTAGTTGCAGCCCTTGTGTACGTACTTAACTGTTTCGGATTATGCATTATTGTTGATCAGGAATTTTGACAGAATTAATGTTTTATGAATTATGTTTGTATGGTTGTGTTATTGATGCTGTTTTCCAGGAGTTAATTGAAACCGCCGATTCATGTTTTTGGACGTTTCTAAGTGATGTTGTCTTTCTTTTCCAGAAGGAAAAAGTTTATATTGGGAAGTTGAATATGATCCTCGTCCAGGTGAGACTTGTTTGTCTTTGAGTAATCTCCAGGCTGTATTAATATAAAAAAAAATGCTCTGCTTTCTTATAATAGGAATTTGGAATATTGCTACTGGCTCTCAAAGAACAAGGACAAGTCATCTTGTTCTTTGTCCGGTCATGTAGTTCCTAAATGACCGGGTTCCAAATGGTTTAGAAGCAGGACTTCATGCTATGAAAGACCGATGGGCAGACTGGACTGCCAATGCTACCCACACATTGCATTTTGTCCACTTGAATGAATTGAATTGAGTGAATAGAACTGTGTGTGTGTGTGTGTGTGACTCTGCAGTAATGCTAATAAGAAAGAGCTAACGTTGCAGGCCCCCCCCCCCCGGAACATTCCAGATTACTCTCACCTACTCAGCAGCGCTAGCCACTGTCTGTAGAACATTTGTATGTGTAGACCTGCAGTGCATTTTCCATGCACATCAGTTCGTTGTCCTTACTTTGAGCCGCTAAACAAAGGACGATGACGACTGAATCTGGCACAGCGGCGATCGAGGCGTAAAGGGGATTCTGGTCCCGCGTTCACGCAACGCAAGGACCATGCAGACGCTTCCACGCAGTCGTGAACCTTTGCGGTTCTGCGTCGGGTTTTAGTGAGCGGACCAATCACAGCCCTTGCGGCTGCGTCGCCTCAACGGAAGGTTACAATTTCTGGGAGGCGCACGTCAGACCCTCGCGGAAGGACGTAAGCCCCCTTGCGTTGCGTGAACCCTGCGGGCCCTTAACCCTGCTGTCACTGCTCCTGGTAGATCCTGAAGCAGGAGTGGCCCAAGCACTGGCCCACCTTCATCAGCGACATCGTGGGCGCGAGCCGCACCAGCGAGAGCCTCTGCCAGAACAACATGATCATCCTCAAGCTGCTCAGCGAGGAGGTGTTCGACTTCTCCAGTGGACAGATGACCCAGGTCAAGGCCAAGCACCTCAAGGACAGGTCAGTGTACTGATGCCCAACAGGCCACCCTGACCTATGACCTCTCAGAGACACACCCCCTGTACTGAAACCAACAGACCACCCTGACCTATGACCTCTCAGAGACACACCCCCGTGTACTGAAACCAACAGACCACCCTGACCTATGACCTCTCAGAGACACACCCCTGTGTACTGAAACCAACAGACCACCCTGACCTATGACCTCTCAGAGCCACACCCTCTGATCAGGCTGGATTTGTATGTAGATTACTGTAAAGCTTGATATCTCTAACGTGTCTGAGGGGATGGTACCGACGAACATGTGCACGGTGTTCATCTCCCACACTCTGAACCGATCACCTCAACCTGCATCAAAGTGCCCGTGTCCGTTGTTGTGGAAAAAGCTGCGACTTAATACTTTACTAAAAATGAGAGGTTGAGAAGGGTTGGAGTTGAATGCAAAAAGACTTTTATTGTTGCTACAAGAGCAACAACAAAGCCGGAGTTGCCGGTAGCATTGGTGATTCGGTTCCGGTTTGCGAGGAGGCCCCGCAGGGTCCTAGTGCCCCGCAGGGTCCAGGTGAACATCCTGCCTTCGCTGGTTCGTCAGGTGACTCTTCCAGGTAGCTCTTCAAGATCACTCCTTCCTACCTGTCTGGTAGTGTTTTACATAGGCATTGTGGCCACGCCCCAGATACTCTGGACCAACCAAAGCTTTTACTTATGGATCCGCCCTGTTCCACATTAACATTAATGTCCCGCCCACAATGGCTAGATCATCACAAATCATTATTCAGTCTTAATCTTAAAGGATTACATATTAAACATTGATAAACACTGTAGTTATAGATTACATTTGTATATGTGATTCTTAATTAAAGTCCATTCACTGCGTTGTTTATAAACTTGATCTTAAACCATCACATGTGTTAAAGAGATGAGCCCTTCAGAAGCAACATTCATTTAAACAGTAAGATATGTACTGCAGTAAATAACAATGTCACATTATTGGTCTGTGACATGTACAATCATAATTAAAAAGCTGGTAGGGTATGGATAATTTAGTATGGTATAATACTTTTAAATCTAATTTGTAACATGTGTTTTGGCCAGACTATGTTGTCTGGCCACTCATGTTAATGAAGCTGTTAGTGGGTTTGCAATAAACAATAGGGCTAGCCATGTGACTTCAGGAGGCATGCAAATCTCTAAGACCAGTTCAGGAACCAGGTGAAGATTTACTGGAGTGAGGGATGACTATATTCTAATTCTAGTATATTCAGTAATATTTAGCAGTTATCCTTTTAAGCCTTCATTATTTTCCACCACACCGCCTGTCACAGAACAATAACTCCTTTCATCTTGCCATTTTGACCTTTTTGTTATTGTGGGTTTTCTTTCAGCATGTGCAACGAATTCTCCCAGATATTCCAGCTCTGCCAGTTTGTCATGGTATGTAGATGTGCCTCTCCCATGGCGCTCGTTATTTTGTGTGGAATTGTCCTCCCTTTCATATTTCTGCATATTTGGCGTTCAACTTCTTGTGCTGCTACCCCCCCCACCTCCCAGGAGAATTCCCAGAATGCACCCTTGGTCCACGCAACCCTGGAGACCCTGTTGCGGTTCCTGAACTGGATTCCACTGGGCTACATCTTTGAGACTAAACTCATTAGCACTCTGGTGTATAAGGTATGCCCGTATGAAACGGGTCTATTTTTAATTCAATGTCAACAAAAATAAACAGGAACATAAATTAGAATACATTAGTTAATTCCCTGAGCATTTTCTCAAGCTATAAATAAAGACTCTTCATGAGATATTCCTGGCTGTTTGTTGATGGGTCACCCTAGATGGGCCTAGATGTATTAGAACAACTGGATGTCAGGCTGAGATAACCTGGCTGGGTGGTGAAGTGATACAATCACGTTGTATTCTCACTTCATTTAAAGGTTGTATCAGCGATTCTCGGCCGAAACATAAATGATCCCGTTCATCTGATCTCTCCTCCTGATCCACTAGCTGCCCGCCTCATAAGCCGGCCGTCAAAAAAACACGTCTCTGTAGGTCAGCCTGTGCTCCGAGATCACACACAATAACAAATGGTACTACCAACTAGGCTTGGGCGGTATAATTTTTTTCATACCGTCATACCTTTCTGACATTACACCGCGGTATACGGTATATGACGGTGTGACTCATCATATGTGCTAGCGAGAGCCGTCACTAAAGCGTAGTTTATACTTCTCCGACTCCGTCATGCGTAATCTGACTCCGTCACTACGCAGAGCCCTCATACTTCTGCGTCGGGATGTCGGAGACGCGACGCAATTCACCACCAGGGTTGCCAGATTGGGCCATATTTCCCGCCCAATCTGGCAACCCCATCTGTAGCGCGCTGCCGCTAGGGTTGCCAGATTGGGCGGGAAATATGGCCCGCGAGAGCTAGCGAGAGCGGTCACTTAGGTTTCGGTTTTGGTCACTTTCAGTTCACGCGACCCGCATTCCTATCAATCAATCAATTTGCACTGATAGAAAGAAACACATCTGTATTTTTGACGGTATTGAAAATCATACCGTCGGTATTTCTAAATACCCTGGTATACCCTAATACCGCCCAAGCCTACTACCAACCACTCCAAACCACAATAAATAGTATTCCAACCAATCACCCACAAGGGACAGGGGTTGTGGGGTTTTGCGCTGCATTCAGGATCGTTTTTACTGGATGAACGAAACGCAGAGGGAGGGGCGAGCCGGCTCTGATTGTTTGGGATCTCGCTTCAAACACCAACAGAAGTGACGTCCCCCAACATCGCTGATACAACCTTTAAATAACGATCCCCGACGACAGTGGCCGTGTTAACACCTGGCGCTTCTTGCCCCCCGTCAGTTCCTGAACGTGCCCATGTTCCGCAACGTGACGCTGAAGTGCCTGACGGAGATTGCCGGCGTGAGCGTCAGCCAATACGAGGAGCAGTTCGTCACGCTCTTCACGCTGACCATGTGTCAGCTCAAACAGGTGAGACCCGTACAGTAGGTGAGACCCGGACAGTAGGTGAGACTGGTACAGTAGGTGAGACCGGTACAGTGGGTGAGACCGGTACAGTAGGTGAGACCGGTACAGTAGGTGAGACCCGGACAGTGGGTGAGACCTGTACAGTAGGTTTTACCTCTTTCTACGGGACACTGTGGGAGTAAACGAGGCAGGATTGAGGCGTGGTGGCAGCGGTACTCAGCTTTAGTGATCGGTCGATATTATTGGACGATATTTGCGTTTTTGACGTGTATCGATTATCTACGGAAGGATGGATTACGGAGGATTAGGGCAACACATAAGAAAAAAAAAATAGTTCTGACTTTATTCTCAGAGATGAATCTCAGAATTCTGACTTTAATCTCTGAGAATAAAGTCAGAACGACTTTTTTTTTCTTATTTGTGGCCCTAATCCTCCTCCGTAGTTATCGTCCGATCTTTAAAAAATATATATGTTTTTTTACCTGGCATGATTTACAGACAGTTCAATAATTTGAGACTTGTAACATTTCTTATCAACATAGTGTCATTTTAATGATGTAAATTGAGGGAGCAAAAGCAGTATCAGCTCCAAATATCACCTCAAGAAAATCTGTATCGGCATATCAACCCTAAAAAATCCATGTGGGTCGATCCCTACTGGTCTTCCAGCTGTAACGTACTGGTGTTCCATCCCCCAATAGGTGCGTACCCACTAGGACTTTTTAGTCCCGGTACTTTTTTGCTCCGCCCACGCGTTCGCTCCCAGTCGTCTCGAACGCACCACAGAGAAGTCCGAGACGCTTATCAATAGAGCGTCGACGAGCTACGAGCGGCTCAGAAAACCTCCTCCTCCGCTGGAGGACATTCTGAGCCGCTCGAAAGAGTCCTGAGGGGCGGATCCTGGGCGGATCCTCTCTCCAAACCACACCCACAAAGGTTCCTAGCGGGAAAAGTACCCCTGGTGGGTACGCGGCTAATGTCCCCAGCCCTCATGTAGAGCAATATTCACCAACTCCTACTCAATACAAAACACTTATCAGTCTGCATTCAAACCACTGTACGGTGATCCAGGAGATCCTCAACCACGGGCGAAGGAAAGCCAGTGTTGACTGTGTTGTCTGTCTCCGTCTCCGTTCAGATGCTGCCCCTGAACACCAACATCCGCCTGGCCTACGCCAACGGCAAAGACGACGAGCAGAACTTCATCCAGAACCTTAGCCTGTTCCTCTGCACCTTCCTGAAGGAGCACGGCCAGCTGGTGGAGAAGAGGCTGAACCTCCGGGAGACGCTGATGGAGGTGAGGCCACGCCCCGTCACCCCGCTGGCCACGACGGCTAGACCGCAGCCGCGTACCCACCAGGACTTTTTCAGTCCCAGGCTTTTTTTTTTGGCTCCGCCCACGCATTAGCTCCCCTTGTCGTCGCGTACGCACCACAGGGAAGTCCCAGAGGCTTACCGATGGAGCGTCGACGAGCTACAAGCGGCTCAGAAAAGCACCACCTCTGCTGAAGGACTTTCTGAGCCCCGGTAAAATCCTGGGCGGATCCTCTCTCCAAACCGCACCCACAAAACCTCATAGCGGGAAAAGTACGCCTGGTTGGCACGCGGCTCATCACTGAGTGGTTGGCGACTAACTGCAACGTTAACATCTCCAGGGGGGACGCTGTCGAGTGGGGTTTGATAAATACGCAGTCCACCCTGCGCTTATCATTTATCAGCTATTCATTCCTGCTGTTATTTTTGAAGTGGCTGGTTATATCTCACCTTGTCCTCCCCCAGGGGGGCGGTAGTCTCTTTTATTTCTTTATTTGTGGAGTGATTTCCTCTCGTGATGGCGTCCTCGTTTCAGGCTCCGTTTGAGCCACTCAAATGGATGACTGATCCCTCTCTCCCGCCGGCAGGCCCTGCACTACATGCTGCTGGTGTCGGAGGTGGAGGAGACGGAGATCTTCAAGATCTGCCTGGAGTACTGGAACCACCTGGCGGCGGAGCTGTACCGCGAGAGCCCCTTCTCCACCTCCACCTCGCCCCTGCTCTCCGGCAACCAGCACTTTGACGTGCCGCCCCGCAGACAGCTCTACCTGCCCGTGCTCTCCAAGGTAGCGG